>CATIWR010025370.1:0-28634 GCA_949677035.1 Omphalea diandra
TCAGTTCAGTTAGGTCTGCAGTTGTGTAGTTTTCCATGTTAGAAATATTTTTTATGTTGGCTAATATTAATTATGGGTTGGTTTTAATTATTTATTAAAACAAACTGAATAATATAGTTTACTGATTGTGGGTAAGCTCAATTAAAATGTGATCAATGGAGTTATAAAATTGTGACATCTTTTGTGGGCCGATATGGAAGATGGTCAGTGTAGGCCTATTTTAACATGGACCTATGATGGGTGAACCTGCTAAAATTATTATAAATAGGCTAGGTCCCCTCTCCTGCCTTCATAACAGAAAATCCTAGTTGCTATACCCATTGTAGCCGTCTTCGAGGAGGTCAAGGAGAGGAAGATCTAACTTTCCGTTTTCAACCGTTCTGACGAATTTTTCAAGTGTTTTATTACAGCAATCGGGATTATGACTCAAAATAATTTGGGATTCAACGCAGAGACAAGTAAACAAATTTGTTTCCGTTCAGTAAATTAATATTGGTGTTCTATAATTATGTACAAGATCCCATAATTAAAATATCTACATTCCATTGAGCTAATATTCTGTTATGCGATTGTAAACTTGCTTCTTGTAATCTGTTTTAGTTGCTCAGGTTTCAATTGGCCCTCTGTTGGAGTTTTGTATTATTGAGGTTCAGTAATGGCTTAGGACTTTTTTTGCTTGTTTGTTTACTAGTGCTTAACCTTCGCACTGTGCGGGCTTTAATTTATTTATATTATTTGAAATTATTTAAACAGTACGTTTATATGATACTTATTTGTATGATCTCATTGATTAATCATTTTATACGAAGTATTGTTTCAGAAAATCAGCAATTGAATGTGTGTAGATATTTCATATTGTATTTGATTCTTTCCCCCTAGAGAATATTCAGTAATGTAGAATGGCTATGTTCTAGGACTGGCCTTCTGTTTTCTATTCCATTTGGTGAATCTTGAAAAACCATCGGAATTGACAGGTATGCCCAATTTTGCAATGTGATACTTTGCTCTAACACATTGTGATGACGGACGTTTTGAGCTGCAAACACCAACATAATAAAATGCCCAAATGCTATAACTGGGAATCAAGAGACTTCCTTATGCATAGGGTGTTTACACAAATCTCAAGAGAAAGATTAATTGAATAGCACCAGTCATGTTTATTTGTTTGGACCTAAAACATATGCTGCCATTTAAGTAGTTGTAGTGTTTTCTCAAGTCAAATTGCAACAAAAAGATCATTTCATACTTGATAATTTTATGTAATTACTTATTTTGTTTCTATTTTTGAGGCTGGGGTTAAGGTGCTAGCAATTGCTGTTTTAGTTTCTTCAACTGTGAGAGTTTTGAATTTTTATGCATTTTAGTTATACTCTGTTTAACCTGGTTACGTAGAACTCATTAAGCAGTGCTTTATTTATATTAAGGTAGGACTAAAGAAGAGACTGTTGCCATGGTTGAAACTATGGAACATTAGACATTGGGATTTGGCTGAAGACGATCTGATTTTCCTGCAAAGTTCTAATGGCATTCGTAAGATGGCGAGGAAGAAGAAAATAAGGGTTGGTACTTAAATTATTTGCATTCGTTTGAAGTCAGATGCAGTAGAAATGTTGCATAGCATGAGAGATGTATGTAGATGATTTTGTGCAACTGTTAGCCTATAGAGAACGATTACTGTTGCGAAGCATAAGTTCTTTCTGTCTATGTACAACTGGAAGGTCAAATGGCATATGGACTCTTTAAGAAGAGTATAGCTGTTTCAATTGACCACGTGGCCTATACTTGACCTAAATTATGAAGATGATTCTCTTGACAGAGCCTGCTTACCTTAGACTTGCACGCTCCATGGAAAGAAAAACATTTAAACAAAAGAAAAAAAATTATTGGATATTGTGTCACAAAATTAAGTTGATATTGGTGATTTTATAAAAGATTTTGTCTCTTCGCTTGAAGCTTTTTGCAGACATCTTAGTCTGTGAGTTAGTTTCTTTGGAATATCTGAGTACCTAGGTCCTAGTGTTTAGTTACCGTCTCAAATTTCATGCAGCACAATGAAGCTGCGTGACATGTAATACATCTTCTATCTCCAGAAAACTGTGTTTTTTTTTAAGCTGCAGGCTCCTTTAAGATCTTTCTTAAGTGGTGGTTATTGTTTGTTTCATTAAAACTATATAGTTGAAGGGAAATCCAAATCTCTTGATTGCTGGATATCATAGAAGTGGACGGAATGAGGCATTAAAGGTTTATTTCCTACTGCAAATGTACAGTTTTTGTAATAAAATATTTTCCTAATACACAGCAAGTGAATCATATTTCCTATTTAATATTATTTATTTGATTTTGTTTCTGGCGCAGGTTTTTGAGCAGCTTTGTTACACGATCAGTCTTCATAGATGTCATTAATGTAGTATGTGATCTGTCTCGAAATTGTATTTTTAAAAAAATTTTCTTTAATACGCAACTTTACAATAGAGATCAGTGGCTTCACTTCTTATGACTCCAGATGAATTTCGATACCATTGACAAGGTCAGATTTATTTTGCCGATTGCCTTAATCTAGATCAAGCTCATTTGCCTTAATGGCTAAAATGCTTCATTGCAGTTGCATTCTGCTGCAGTTTATAAACAAAATATTTTATATCAATATTGAAGTGCATGGACTCATGGTCTTGACCCGTTTTCCAAAGGAGGATGATCTTTTGCTTCTTACCTTTACTTTGTTGTTTCGGTTGGTGTCTCATAGTTTGGCTGTTCAGGCTGGCTTGATTGAAGATAGGTGGGGATGTGGGCATTTGCTTCAATGTTGAAACCATACATGGCAAACGAATTTCCAGCTGTTGAATTCTCATCCCTTGTGCCATAAACCTGAAAGAATAAGCCCGTGGTCAAGTGTAGTGAAGATTTTTAGATTCATATTTATTGCTCTTTCTAAGAATTAATGGTGGTTGATTAGTTTCCTAGGCATGCCTGAAGTGTTTGAGTAATCAAACTACATTACCTTCTTGTACAGCTCCATGTTTTCTTGACGTACAAGGTTTACCTTATACAGTTCTATGTTTTCCTGATGCATCAGGTTTCCCTATGATGAAAACACCGCAACTTTAGTATGGCAATTGAAATAGTTCACAACCAAAACTTATGAGAAAAGGACTAAGGAGTTCTTTGATTGACCTTTCGCCTAAGCTCTTCTATTTCATCAGTTAAGATTTGTTCCTGCATAAATTCAAATGTAATGCATCAGCATTAAGGATACCATAGGATTTATACCACATGTATTTTGAACTGCAAATGTTTGGACCTTTTTCATGCGTATATCCCGTAAACTCATTTCCAATTGATTCTCTAAACTCTGTAGGTCTTTGACACTCAAGCTATAAAGATGTTCTCCCAACAATTGCCTGTCATATCAGAATGTATATGTATTTTAATCAATATCCCTTGTATATATTTGATGTCTCATACCAGTCAACAGATGTGGTCATCTCTTGCGCTATTTCACGTTTGATTTCTAATTTCAGTATATTCCCTCATGTAGTGTTATTGTGCTTGAATAAGATATGATTTCTGAAACTTGTTTAGTAATGTTCTATAGAATGTATGTTTAACTGCATACTGTATTTATTTATTAATAGGAGTTTCGAAAAAAAAAAGCCTTAAATATGTGGTATTTTCACTATACTGTGTTTTATTATATGTGGTATTTTCACTATACTGTGTTTTCTTTTTTCTATTTTTTTTTTTAAATCTCTTCTGTGTTTTGACAACTTTTTCTGAGACTGGAAACATGACATGGCTTTGATTTTGCCCAATATTAATCTTGCTAAGTATCAAATTTTAAATTCTTATTTTATCTTGTTATCCTTCTCACAATTTTACATAATAATAATGTCAAGGTAAGGGTGTACCGATGGCTCTCTTGCAAGGTGTGCAGTTGTTGCCGTAAGATTGCTGCCTCCCTTTGCCATGACTATAAAATCCAACGTCCAATATAAAGTTAGGCATATGAATAAGATATGCATATGTCTGTATGTGTGCACTCATGTTTTAATGTGTATTAATAAAGCGCACTTTAAGATGCAATAAAGGCATGCTAGATGTTAGTTAAGTTTACAGGTCTCTTGATTAAGCTTGAATTAGCTGATTCCCTGTTGGTACATATTACCAAAATAGTTGTGCTAACTACGAAACTGATTTCTGGGGCTTCGAAATCAAAAGAATCATACAGAGTTTGCCAAATGGTTCCATTGCAATACATGAATGAGAAATAAGTAACTTTTCAATAAAAACATGAAAACAGGAAACACAAGCTATGAACACTTCCGAAATTTAAATTTGGGTATTTGATGGGAGTTTGATACTAAATAGGTAAAATGACTTGAGTCTGCATCAAAGGACGATTACATATTGCCTTATGATTTGTCTGCAGTAATGAATTCCTCTTATTTAGTCATATACCAATGTGGAGTTCTAGTCAATATAGACTGCTTTAAGAAACCTGTAGTTTATTTTCCTAGCACATGCTTTTCTATGTAATGCATGTATATATATGTTGTGATCTGAGTTGCAAGAAAAGTGTTTGGAAGGGAGAAAGAGGAAGAAAGGGAAGGAAACTAGACGAAGGGGTGGGAGAACTGGAGAAAGAGATGGGTAGAGACAAAGATCAGGAGTTAGAAAGGGAAAATAGGATGGTAAATTCTGTTATTAATCATTCCATATGTTCAATACAACTTTCCTTGTTATTTATAGTGGCACTACTAACACATCAATTAGCTATTGTTTAACAACATGGCCTAAATAAGAATTCCAGGTTATCAACCTAGTTGCTCTTTTCATTGCGCACGACATATGTGCACACTTAAATGCCTTGAGTCACTTTGTGGTCATGCAGATTTTTGATCCCAAGATACTCATTTTTGCAACAGATTAAAGGAAATGTGTGCGTCAAATACTTCAATAGGACTTTTCTTGTGTCTGTTTGGGTTCAATTATAACAGAACACATGTGTATATACATATTCTCATTTTCTATTTCTTTGCACTTCTGTTTTCTTCGCTTCTTGTACACACACATACTGTGGACTAAGCAAGAATGCGGACATCTGTTTGGTTGTAGTCTAGTAGATATTGGATTTAAGTTCTGGTGCGTTATGAATGTGTTATTCTAGTTCAAAAACAGTTAATATAGGTGACAGAATAATGGTTAATTTTCTTCTCACTTTCCATATAGCACATGAAACTCTCTTTCACATTTGATTCTCAGTAATTCTACTGTTAGGTTGGTTCACCTGTTTCACTGTGTTGAAACCATTCAAATTTTTTCGAATCAGTGATTTTTGATTGCTACAGCAATTTTGTGTTCCAAAAATAATATGTAGTATATTCACTTACATATTTCACTTTTAAAATATGAAATTATGTTAAAACCTTAAATATCTAGCTCAGATCAGACTAATGGACAGTTTTGCTATTTGTTCTTGCCACTCAATTAGGGGAGTCAATACAACAAACTTGATAGCGTAAAACATGCAGAAAAGAAATGAGGAGTGAATGACAGAGTATATACCGTAACTTCTGATGTTGGATTCAGCAACTGTAGATGTCCTTTTGTTTTGTTATATCGTTCAATTACTGATTTCATGCTGCTAAAAATAGAAAAAAGAAGTTCACGTTTTGCACACGTATATTATGTTTAGGGAATAAGCGATGGCAACAATTCACACGTAGTAGTGGATAGAAAAGCATAATTTATTACATTCTGTTTTGTCATTTTGAAATTTGCTTTATACCTGGTCAATACTCAAGTTAAATATTCTGTTAGGAATATATAGGCAGGACAAATCTGTATTTCAAACGGATCAGGGAACAGCACATTTGAAAAAACAATCTTTTTGCTTACTTCACAGACACAAATAGTATTCAGTTTTACTGTTCTTTTTACCTCATGTATGCTAGAACAATTTAGTAGCTAAAATTTTACATGACCAACCAGTAAGATTTGGGTCAATGACATTACAGTCACATCTCTAGAGCAGCGAGGTTGCAAGTTTGAATCCTAATTGGAGCCTAATTAACTAAAAAGAAAAAGTCAAAACCATTGCAGTATAATAGTGATCTATTGGTCATGCATGACCTGAGCCTTATCCCAATAGCATGTTAAAATCTCATAAAAGACTTCTTCATTTAAGAATTCTATTGCATGGGCGATTGATGACCCTATTGAGTAGAGATATAAATGAACCGAATAGTTTGCGAGCTACTTGAGATCAACTCAAAAAATGCTCGAGATTGACTTAATACTAATCGAGTTTGAGTTACTCGACTAGTTTATTTAGTCTAATTTGAGTACTAAAATATTCAACTCAAAATACTCATAGGTCTAATTAAGTTTCAATATTTGTACCCCTTTACTAGTTATATTTTAGTAGATTTATATAAATAATCAAATTGAGTCGAGCTAATTTAGAGTTCAAGCTCAATTGAGCTTTTCAGGTTTGTTTTTGATATTTCAAAAAAATTTTAAATAATTGGTTAAACCAAATTGAGTTGAGTTTGAGTAATTCAGGTATTTCATTGAATTAAGCTCGAGTTTAAAAAAATAATGCACGGTGCTTGATCTTCGAGTTTTATAGTTGAGCACGAGCTCGAGTTTAACAATATTAGACTCGATTAGGCTCTAATACACTTGAAAAATTTTTAGGTATGCACTAGCTTTTTTCTGTTTTTTTTTTAGGTTATGTAAGCTGATGTCTGCTGCTTGTTTTGGATCTAGGGCATTCAACTTAGTAGATATAGTGCATGTTTATGCTTTTTTGTTGTTTATACTTTTAATGTGTCATGTTATGAGCATATTCATTAATGATGTAAATTTGTTATAAGCTTATGTCATGTGCTATGATGAGTTGCAATTGATGTCTTATTCTTCCATTACGCTTAAAGATGACCACAAGGAATGCATGCTTATGTGAACTTGTGAATCTATTTGTTGCCTGATACTACATGAGGTGGAAAATATACAATCTCATCCGAAAGTTTTTAGGACCTGAGTTGCGATTACCTTTCCTCTGAGGTTTACCTGGGCATAAAGGGTGAGATGGTGTTACCTGGGCATAAAGGATGAGATGGTTATCAGATAGGTATTAGGTTTGGTTCTTGCCAAAGAAAAGTTTAAGCATGAATTACTGAAAGAACACTTTCAACATTCCATGTCCTATTTCCTGCTTCAGCACATGTTATTTTGTTTATTTCCCACAGAACCATTTGACACCTGTTTGTTCCTTTTCCCGTAATTCTATGTTAGGGTCAGATCACTGGGTTTGCCTTCGAATTTGATGACGATGTATGTCTCTTGCATGTATGTCATCTGTATCTGAAAATATATTGTTTATCATCTTTGCTGAAGCGTTAGAGCCTTGCACTATGTTGTGCTTTTGTAACCGGTCTAAGGTGGTAGTGTTTTGATAGGTTGATTTTGTCCTACGTGAAAAAAGGACGTGGAAAGCTCTATTTGACTTGAATATTAGTGCCACGTATAATAGTGTTCCCCTATGTGAAATTGAAATATGCAATTCTAGTTGGTTCTCTGTCAAGATTAAACTCCCAGGCTTTCCCTGTATGTTTGCTATTTTTCCATCTTGATGCGTTTTTTTGTTTCTTCATTTCGAGTGATTTTATGTGACAGAGTGAAGAGTGCGAGTGCTACTATAGTTTTCTTTACATGGAACTTCTTTATTGACTGTCGCATGAAACTTAGGTTAGGAGGATTGTTATCTGAAGAGTAATACAATATGACCGATTACTCTGTTTAGGACTTTTCCTAGCTAATGCCATGATTAGCCACATGACAAGCCTTTGTTTTCTGTTAGAAATCTGTATTCTGTAATGAAGCCAACACTCCTTTTACCCTAGCGATATAATGTATCTATGTATAATATCCTTCAGTGAGGCTTTTTGGGTGACCCTGAGTATCAATAACCAAGAAGAGAGAAAAGGTGGAGTGAGTGGCATATTAATTATGGGATTAAGGGTTTCTTTTTTTTTTTTAAAGAAGAATTATGTACTTGAAGTGAGATGTGTAAATGGACTAGAAAATAGAAAGTCGAAATAGAAATGATGATGACCAATTAGCAGATATTCTCAACAGGAGAACCTTGTTGGAATAACATCATTGTTATAAACCAATGAATGGAATTATATCATCGATATGCTAGAACAAGATTCGATAATTTAGTTAATAGATGAGATTTTGAGTGCTATGAATGATCAGTATATTCTATGGTTATCTTTCTTATAAGGATAGTCAAAATGGGAATAAAAGAAGGAAACTTCGCAGATATTACAGGTAACCTGAGTATATTCAGGCTTTACCTGACTATAATTTCTCCACGCTTGAAGGCTAACTAGGAATCCAGACATCTCATTATGTATGGACAACTACCTCTTTGAGTACAGGCTTAGGTTTGGACTGAATAGAAAATAAAATAGATCAGCTCTTTTATCTAAAGGCGTTGGAGGGATCATACCGTTGGAGTTTTTTTCATGTTTTTCCCACAGGTTTGGAGAAAGCTGCAATCATATAATTTTCTCATTTTTCCGTCCAAAAAGGGGGTGAAATTCGGGCTACCTTCTTGTGCAAGGCTAATTTACTTCCACATGTGCACTAGAGATTTCTGCTTCTTCTTTTTTTTTTTTTTTTTTTTTTTTTTTAAATTGCTAAAGGTGAATTGGTCGGTTTTATTCATCACAAAATAAAGTTACTTTGGAGTAGATATGATAGAACATATGCTTGAAACACTAATCTTTAAACGGGGTTCAGGGCGCTGTTGGCTTCAAACTATTTCGTCGCCACCTGAAGACCTAGACTTGCTGGGGCAGCTTCCTTCTTTTTATTGTTGGATTAAGATTAAAGTTTCCGTCGAGTCCACCATTTATGGAAGGAGTCTTTCTTGCTGTTTGATAACAGAGAAAAGAAAAAGTATGGATGCTAGCTAATAGGTTTCCGTCGGTTGGTTTGATTCATCCAAGAAATATATTAGGTTCGGTTTGGGCAAAAATGAATCTGTATAACCTTAAATTTTGGTTGAACACTTGCCACATATCTGGTATAATGTAAACAAAAGTAATATAATGTAATCAAAATAAATTTTAGTTTAATAGTTCAATTGAATTTGTATTTGATTACATTCTATTATAATTAATTATATTTCATTATAATTAATTATATTTCATCAAACATAGCATTAATGTTCAAAATAAAATAAAAAATTATTTATTTCTGACAATGTTGTGGTAATATTTGGGGTTTGAAAGTAAAGAAAATTGATCATCCCTACTCTTGAGATGTCATAAAATTAAGTTGAAAGAATTAGAATTTAGTACCTCTTATTTGTGAATATGTACCACTTTCCAGCCAGAAAAAAAAAAAAATTCATATCTTACCTTTGATATAAAAAACTAAAGTTTATTATTAATGAATTTTTAATTTGGTGATATATCAATTATTTTGTTAATATGAAAACCTTATTTTAATGATGTCATAACTCAGAGTTGTGAGGTTTTTTCATTTAGATTATTAATAATAATAAATTCATTTGAATATTTATTTATTGGAAATGAAAATAGATTTTGGTTTCAAATGAAAATTATAAAAATAAAAACATAATATCAAATTTGAATACCCAATGGTTTAATCTTGTAAAATATGATTTTGTTTTTAAAAAAATGTTGATTTACAAATTAAAATGTTATATTTGTTTTGTTTATACCAATTTTCTGTTTATCTGAAGTTGGATGTGCATTTTCAACTTATCTATTTCAATAGTTATCTAGTTTTAATATAATTTTAGAAATTGGAAATAGCGTTAGCTATTTGACTCAAATTAACAAAAATATTTTTTAATGGTTACGGCACAATGATGTCTTGGGCGTGATGAGATTTGAATATTTCCTACAAACAAATGTTCAATGCAGAAGTATGAATGAAGTGAGAGTTGAAAATAGGGTTAAATTTAACCCCCTAAGTTTTTCCATATTAGATTACTTACTCCCTCTTTTTTAAAATTAAAATATCTTTGTATTTTTGTTCCATTATATCAAGGAAGACTTTTATCTATTTTTAACATATTTTAACCAGTCAAAAAGAATAAAGCCAACAAATTGTATTTTAAAATTTTAAAATTACCCTTTTTCTTCCCATACTCTTTTTATTTTATTTATTTTTTTGACAAACCATTTTTTAGTAATCCGAGTGAGGGGAAAAACCAACTTGTGAAAGACATTAGTAGATGAAAAAGCCCCTCCCCATGACTAAAAAACAAGACTTGAGCAAGCCTCAAGTCATAGCAAGGAACGAGAGCAAAGAAGAGTAATCAAACAAAAAAGACCTACAAAGAAGCCAAAAATCAACTGCCGAATAAATTAGACCTATTGTTCCAAAACTGAATACCCACAGAAGAGAGCAGCATAGCATTGGGGTCGTAAGGGCAAGCTGGGGTAGCTGACTTGAGCCAAAGCCAACTACGAAAGAAAATAAGGTGGATACTGGTCATAAAGTTGCGCTCAACATTGTTGAAAGCTACTCCATTACGTGAAAGCAACAGTGTCCATAGAATAGCATTGAACATGATTGACCAAAACGTTGTTAAAGCTTACCCCGCATCAGCACTCTCCACTGAGAAAAGAGATCAGCTAAAGTGCTAAGCATAACAAAAGAACAGCCCCACCAACGAAGGAAATAAGTCCATATACGCCAGGAAAAATGGTAGTGATGCAAAATATGAGCACCAGTTTCGCCATAAGCACCAAAAAGATGACACTAGTTGCTAGTAATAGAGCATAGCTCGATGCTAAAGCGAAAGTCATTAGTGCAAAGCTGACCATGAATGGCAAACCAGGTAAAGAGCTCGACTTTAGCCAGAATAATGTTGTTCCACACGTAAGGAATTCTAGAGTTTAGTCCAAAATAATGAGCCATGAAAGTCTTGTAACAAGAGCTGACTGAAAACATACCACTACTGTCCCATTTCCAAATGACCTTATCAGTTGCATTAACGTTAGGTTTCTCCAAGTTAAGAAATAGAAGAAGAGATGCCTAGGTTAAAGGATTGGACCAGATAAATTCTCAAACCCAAACATCTCTATCCCAATGACCCATGTTAGCAATAAAGGACCAACGCCGTTGAGAACGAATAAAGAGATTGGGATATTGAGTAGCTAAAGAAGCATCATCGGCCCATGCATCAGTCCAAAAAAGGATAAAAGCACCGTCACCGAGCTTAAATTTCAAATAGCCTCTGAGTAATTCAGAGTAGTCATCTCGTCTAGTGAAACATTAAAGAGGAGTAAGCAATGCTGAAATCTGAAATAAAATCAACACGAGGAGCTTTGAATTTATGAACAACCACCTGATTCCGAAGAGAGGGCTATATGGGATTTAGCTTCCAAAGCCACTTCATAAGCAAGGCTTTATCGTGTAACAAAATATCTGTAATCCTAAGACCACCTAATCTCTTAAGCATAACAGGGAGAGACTAGTTTGCACGATGAAGTCTACTAACATTGCCCCCGCTAACCAAAAAAAGGCACGGATGTGTTTGTTGATAATGTTGGCTACTAACTGGAATTTTAAAAACTGAAAGGTAATAAAGAAGCAAGGAGGAGACACAAGACTTGATTAAATCAAGTTTTTCTGCCTGGGATAGAATTCGCCCCTTTCAAAAGGCTTACCTTGACTGAACTTTGGAAATATAGGTTTCCAAATGGAAACTCGATGCGGAGAAGCTCCAAGTGGTAAACCCAGATAATTGAAAGGCATATGAGCAACCTTACAGAAAATCGAATTAGCAAAAGAGACCACCGTACCATAAGAAGCGGCAACACCTACAATGGAGCTCTTATGAAAGTTAATTTTGAGACTTGAAGCATAGGAGAAACAACGCAACATGCGTGCAAGGGCTTGGAACTCAAGAACACAAGGTTTAGTAAAAATAAGTATGTCACCCACAAATTGCATATGAGTGATAATTGGCCCATTGTTAGGTAATTGAAAACTGTAAATAAACTTTTGATTAAGCAACTTACTGATCAAAGCTCATAAGGGCTCCACAACAATAATAAAGAGAAAAGGGGAAAGCAAACAGCCTTGCTTCATACCACTGAAGAAGTGAAAGCCGAGGGAACACCATTGACGAGAATAGCTAACTTAGAATTATTAAAGCACTCCAAGAGCCATCTACACCACTTTTCACCAAATTCCATTTCGAAAAGCACCCAAAATAAGTAGTCCTATTTAACTGAATCAAAGGCCTTTTCAAAATCAATCTTAAAAAGAGCCCAAGGGGTTTTACTCTTTTTACAGGAGTCGACAACTTCATTAGCCATAAGAAAACCTTCTAAGATTTGACGCTTGACAATGAAAACAAATTGATTAGGACTAATAAGATCATCAACGACCATCTTGAGATGGCTAGCCAACAATTTTGCAATTATTTTGTAGATCCCATGAATCAAAGAGATTGGCATATAGTCCTTAACTGAAATTGAAGAAACTTTTTATGGGACCAGAGTAATAAAAGCACGTTTAATCTTATTGGGTAGCCTATCTAAGGTGAAATAGTCATTAAATAGTTCATAAATATCCTGTTTGATGAACTCCTACGACGTCTTATAAAAATAGAAATTCACTCCGTCGGGTCCAAGTACCTTATCCGAACCACATGACCAAACTGCTTAACGCAACTCGTCCATAGTTCAATGCTTTTCGAGCTCACCACCTTGTATAAAAGTAAGGCTTCTTAACCTAAGACCAAAAATCGAAGCCAATACTGGTGAGGCTTTATTGAAACGAGCCGAGAAGTGATTCAAAAAGCAGACGAAATCGTAGAGTAATCTGAGTAGGTGACATTGCCACGCTTGATCTGGTGAATGGTATAGCGCCTCCACCTATTAGGAGCTTGAATATGAAAAACTTAGTGTTTTGATCACGTAGAAGACACCAGATGGTTTTTGATTTTTGCTTCCACAAGCTCTCAAATTGACGGGCAAGACGGTCGCGTTGCAAATGAAGATTTTGCAAAGCATTGGCTTCCCCAGCACAAAGAGTCCTGGTCTCCACCGCAGCCTTTAGAGCGGAGATATCATTGTTGAACCACAAGGAGAGAATGTCAAGGCATCCAAACACATTTCAGTTCTAGACAGTAAGCATATTGCGAAGCTTAGCCCTAATGGACAAAAAAGGTGGTAGAGAGCTCCAAAAATTCTGCACCAGGTTGCCAAAACCAGGATGAGACCCCTAACAATCCAGGGGCGGAAAAGATCTAGCACCGACATTAATTCTAAAGTTGGACAACCAAAGAATATTGTGGTCAGAAGGGCCTTGAGGGAGAGACAGGTGGTGGGAATTAGGCAGAGCACCAATCCAAGAGGCAAAAATAAAGGCACAATTAATGCGACTCATACTGATGCTACTTCTCCAAGTAAACCAAGTGCCATGAAGACCAGGATCAATAAGTTGGCAAGTTCAAATGAAATCATTGAAATAAAGAGCACTGGAAGAGAGACCCGCTAATGGATAACATTCATCAGCTTTGAAAATTTGATTAAAATCACCAATGAGGAGAATTGGCATAGTAGAATGAGTAGCAATCCATTATCGTAAATCTATCCAGTAGGCAGCTTGATCAAAACTAGAGTAAGGAGCATAAATGGCAGCAGTCACGCAAGAGAAATTAGTAGCAAGAAAACACTCCTTATAGCAATCCAAGACCGACAAATGTCACTAGAAACACAAGTAAAAATCGAGCTATCCCAGGAGAAAAGAAGACCACCAGAGGCATTGTCTATGGCAAGGCTGAAATGCCAATTAAAATTTCCCAGCCCCCATGTACCCTGAATGGTTGGGAAGTTAATATTAGTGCTCTTGGTTTCAAGCAAGATAAGCATTTCAGCTCTCTTCTGAACTAGAAACTTGTGTATATGCTTAGATTTCCTACCATCACCAATTCCATGGGCGTTCTAAGAAACATTAGACACCATTGTTCCAAATAAAAGAAAGAGTAAATAGGCTACTGAGAACAACCATTCTAGCAAAGGGAGTCTTGGTCCACCAAATTTGTGATGACTTAGGTGACAAGTTCATTGTAGCACCTGAATTGAAACCCTAGAGATTTACCAAGTTGCAAAGTATTGTTTGCCTCCACGAGAGAAGCAAAGGGCTGAGACGCGTACATCTTAGCGCCAATGTGTTGAGTTAATGCGGGCAATATTGCTATCTGAAGGTTGCCAATAGCATATATCCCGAGAAAAGGAGATTACTTCTTTTTTTGTTTGAGAACCAAATAATGACCATGTGATGTAAACATCGTGGGGAACGTAAAAGCTCTTCAAAAGATTTGTAATTCAAAGGCTTACAACGATGTGGAATAAAAGTTTTACTGTTGCGGGGTACTGTAGCTATGGGGACCACACTGGTCAATAGAAGTGCATTGAGCAACAACAAGAGTCATCGTATCGACTAACAGATCAACAACAGGAGTGCCAAATGCCAACTCATCCGAAGACACGAGAAAGAATTTTGTAGCCTTAAAGTCAATGACAAGGGAGAATCCTTTGGTAGGGAGTATCTCCAAAACCCGAGAAATTAGCCGCAAAACTTAATTCCAATATTCGCCAATAAGGAAACTTCCTGAAAAAAGGAACGGCATTAGCGTCAATCACAGGTGAAACAACATGTGAGTTAGGCAGAACACAATTTCCCGCAGATGAGCTAGGGTAGTGCCGAGATTTTTGGTGCTTATCAAAGTTTGAATTTGAATTTTGAGCACCAAGCAAGGATGTAGAGATGGCATTCGCACTGTCACCATTATTGGAATACTCAACAGAATCACCGTTTGTATCACTATCGCAAGGACCATCAACAATGGACTTGTGAGAGGTCCGTTGGATAACAGTATAATGCTTGTCAAAAAATGCTCTACAGTAATCTTTGACTATAAGAATAGAGAATTTACGATCCTAATAGGCAATGGACAGAGATTTATTGATGGGACCAGCACAGGTCGTGCTAATGAGTAGTCTAGCAGAACCAAATCGAATTTCATTTTGAGTGTTAGAATCCATCGCAATGAAATCACCAAAAAATTTTAAGAACCATTCAAAGAATTTGAAAGTCCATTGGTGAGGCAGAGTTCCATGGCAACATAACCATATAAACCGTCTCAAAGGAATATAATATTGGGGTCGTAAGAGCGAACATCAGAGAACTAATGATTAAGCAGAGGGTTGTTGAATTAGAGAGGTAAGCAGAGGGCTGTTGAATTAGAGAGGTAAGCATACTTCCTTTCTAAGGTGGAGAGGGTAAGTAGTATGAGAGAACCACCCATTGGTGCAACTCTGAGGCAATAGTGACATAACCTTATTAATGGAATCTTGCAAGGTGAAGGTAAGATGTTTGTCTTTGACAATGCCTATTGTTGAATGGTCTAACCAATTGTAAAAAATAGGAGCTCTTAAATAACGATCATTAATAGTATTGATGATGGGTTTGGTCATCTGAGAGTGAGACATACCAGTTGCAACCTGAGCATAAGACTTGTCATCATGCGTTGCTGCTAGCAAAGACCACTAGAAAGAACCTTTAGTAACAGTGGGTTTGTGATAAGAGTGCTCCGAAGGTTATTTTAAGAAAGGTATGCTATGATAAGAAACCTATCCAAAGAGTTTGTGGCCATCAATGGAGACCAAATAACGAATGATGGCTAGACAATCCCTTCTTGAATCCAATTCAATATCAAGGACATAAACTTCATTGATTTGCCAATGCTTAGAGAACAATTGTTATTGAGATTCAACATTCCAAAAGGAGGGGAAGTTCTTAAGATAGATGACACAGCCGGAAAGAGGTGGCGAATGGAGGTAGGCGGAGTGGAGAAAGGTGGGGGGGCATGTGTTTGGATTGGTGTTTAGGGTGGGTGTTTCGGTTGAGGGGTGCTCTAAAGTTGTCTCTTATGATTCTCAAGACTGCTCTTGTTGTAATTTTCGCACTGTGGGTTGTCTCCCATACTCTTAAAGTCATATAAAATGATTATAGTACCTTTAACTCTATATTAAATTTTCAATTCTTACCAAATTTTATTAACTCTTAAAAACCTCCATCGCTTCGTTAAATCATCATTTCTAACTCCATAGGTGTTGTGGCCCCATTGATGAGCTTCCATATTCAATGCGGAATGATACCCATCTTTATCTGAATGAAGAGACAAACCTACCAGTCCATCAATCTTTCTATCTTCACCTCTTTAAAATCTTAAATATCCTTTGAGTTTCCTATAAATAGCCACACTCTTCAAACCCTTAACTCTAACTCAATTCCTATTACTAATCTTTGATTCAACCCATGACAGGCTCATCCAATACTCCAATTGAATCCCTTTACATTAACGATTACCACATAATCCAAGTTTTGGCACACCAAGCCAATACTGTTAATTAGCTATATAACAAACTGATTCAAAGAAAATATCAGGTGCAATTTTAGTAGTGTTTGTGAATTTGTTTTTAATTGAAATTCGATTTAAGGTGACTTACTTGAGATTCTTATTCACATTTGATAGCCTTGCTTGAGGTTCTTATTTTCTCCTTTTTATTTTTATTTTTACTGCTTTTCTTGAAGATTATGTGTTGGACTAAGTTGGTCAAACCTAAGTCAAAAATCTCTTTTGACCTTGACAATAAAGATTGACATGTACTAATATCTTGCTCAAATGTTGTTTTTATAGTTTTTAAGTTAATTTTACATTGGAAGTTGGATGAAAGTTTAAATCTTTAGATTTGAGTAAAACATCCAAATTCACGGTCAGAATCCTTTAAATCGTGACCACGACCTTGCAACAAGGATAAACTTGGACCAAATGAATTTGCAGAGGAAATCGCAGCCGTGATCTAGCCGAGCAAGACTTGAATGACACACAGAGAGATTCGTAGTGGTGTTCGTATCCTAAGTCACGACTGCAAATTTTATAATTGAAAGAAGGGAATCAGTTTGCAACCATAACATGCCAAATGTCCAAGACGACCATTGAGATATTGAAATTTGTAAGGGTGAAGAACCTATCGTCATGGCAACTCAAGAAAGTGATTTCTCCTCAGCAAATAGAAGGATTCGCGATCCCTATTATGTCCAAGAAGTATCTCAATCGTGACCGTGACTTTTGGTTAGTTGGTAAAAAACAACGGTTATATTTCTTGGAACACCAATGACAACACGCCACGTGGACTAGTCGTTAGACACAAAACGAGGTTCTCTACAACGATTTCGGTCTTCTCAGTGTAAATTAGAAATTCGTGACTACGAAATGCCAATCACGACAGTGAATTCAGTCTAACAGGCATTAAATGCAAAATCTGCCTAGCTTACCTTAGAGATTTAGGCACAGTTTGTTAGTTATGTCTCTTTAGTGGGTGTTGCCTATAAATACTTTACCAAACATACATGAATGTAAGAGAATTTCATTAATAGTAGCTAAACTTTTGTAAATTTACTTCACAACTTCTTATTCTTTGATTGTGAGTTATTGTTGTTTGGGTGTAACCATTAAACACATTGTAATTGGGTTAAGAGTTAGCCTAGCTATCAAAACTCTTGTAATAGGATAAAGTGTGAGTCTATGTAAAACACTTGAGTGAGGTTTTGTGTGAGTCTTGAAACATAAATTGCAGGGTTGTTTGTGAGTCGTCAAAACACATTGTACAAGTTTGGTGTGAGCTTAGAAACACCATTTTAAGTTGAGTGAAACACCCAACTATGAAGAATTAGGGAGTGGACGTAAGACTTGTTAACAGTTGAATCACTATAAACATTGTAAGTTCTTTCTTTCTACTCTTCTTCCAATTTCTAAACACCCTATCATCCTTTCAAATTTTTTAGTTTCACATCAATTCAACCCCCTTATTAGTGCTTAAGGGCTAACATTGTGTTTTATTCTTTGCTAGAAGATTGTCAAAATTTTTTGAAATTCCTTCGTCCACAAATTCGCAGATCGTCAAATGAAATAGTTAAATTGCTTGAGAACATCAGTTTATGTGATGGCCACGACGCATGAATAGAGAGATGAGCTTTTGAGATAGATTTTTTATATCATGAAAAATGAAAAATTAGATGAAATTTTTCATTTTGTGAACATTTTGATTCCATGAATAATTGGAAATTGAGATTGAATTTTTTATTCTATGAACATTTTGATTCTGTGAACAATTGAAAAAAAATTTAAGATGAGATACATTTTTGGTCTTGTAAACAATTTTGTATTATTTTTTATTCAATAATTTTTTCTCGAATTCAATTGTCTATATTTAGATTGTTCAAAGAGCAATATGGTGGTGACAACGTAGAAAGCAAAAATTAAAATGAAACTAAAGGATAATATGAACTTTTCATATTAATTTAACAAAAATTTTAATAGAGTTTAACAAAAGAAAAGTACATAAATATTTTAGTATAACTTTAAAAAGTAGAGAACTAAATAGTTTAATATGGCAAAACTCAGAAATTAAAGTATTTAACCCTTAAAAATAATACCTTATAAAACCTTGTTTAAATTAAGTGTTATTAAGATAGAAAATTTCAATTATAAGTTTATAAATAGGCACTAAAAAAGCTATAAATATGAAAACATAATAGAGATTAATTATCATTATTAGAGAGAGTTTAATTAGGAGTGTAAATCAATCAAATATACTCGTAAGTTACTTAAAATTTGACTTTATAAAAATTAATTTAAGTCTGATTCATTTATTAAATAAGTTTCAAAATTAAGTTCAAACTTAATTCATTAATTGATGAGTCAATATCAAGTTTATCAATATTTAACTCGTTAGGTTTGCAAAGTTTATCAATATTCAACAAGTTAAATTCATAAATTAGCTCGATAATAAATTCTTCAATTAATATGTAAATAATTTTATTAATAATTTAAATAAAACTATTATAATACATATGAAAATAGTTTCGAAATATATACTAATTAAGCATATATAAAAAAAATATCTACTTTATATTCCAATATACATTTATAACATAATATCTACTTTTTTTTTATAGTATTCATATTTATACTAATAAATACATTAATTTTTTAGAACATAGATCTTAATTTTAAAATAATTATTAATAATTTAATTTTGTTAAAATTTCTTTTGACTCAATTAAATTCGTTTATACTTGTGAGTTTTATATAATCTTGATAATATCTAATTTTAGTGATACTGGACTCAAGCGCAAGTTATTGATTAAATAATTTAAAAATACTTAAATTTCACTTATTTACACTATTAAGTTCAATAGCTATTTCTCTCTCTCCTTTTTATTTTTTTGGGGTGGCTTTTTTCAGATTAAGCATTTTTGTGCTGATCAAATTTTTTCTTCTTTTATATTAAATGAGCTAAGCAAAATAAGCGATAGCTTACCAGTTAGAATCCTCCAACTTCAAGGAGATTTGAAGTTAAAACCTTCATTTAGGGATAGGTGCTTTTCCTCCTCCTCTCTCTCTCTCTCTCTCTCTCTCTATCTATATATATATATATATATATATATATATGCCAGCAGCTTTTCTTTATCTCTTGTTCCAAACTCCTTTCCCATCCTTAAGCTCCTCAATTGACTGTTTTTACGCATTCATATAAATGTCATTTTAAGTGTGAACGAGAGTTGATCTTATTCCTAGCATTAGGACAACGCTTCCCAACCAAATAAATGAGCTCTTGACTCGTAATTGAATTCATGTCTATCCATTATCCACTACTGCTAAACAGTAATCCGCTTAATTATATTTTTATTCTGATAAAGCTAAATCAAACTAGTTTACCATCATTATTGCATTGTTTATTGGATAACAAGTTATGGAATAAGTTGCCTTAAAAGCCAAGCGTGCAATGTATCCATAATAATTAAGATGCCTTAAAATTAAAATTAAGGGTACAATCGCATGCACAAAGCTACAAGTTTGTTTGATTAACTTTATTTCAAAAGGATTAGGTTATATAACTTAGTTAGTTTAATTTATTTATGGACGCAATTTTGTAAGTGGTATCATTTTTAGTACTAATTAACACATTATATAATATGAGCACTAGTGATAATTCCTTAAAAAAAAAAAAAAAAAAAGAATAGGCTGGGAGATAACTAAAGTACTAAACCTAAAACGGATATTAAATGCCAACTTGATCTGTGATTGATTGAGGTATGTTACCTAACATATATAATAATTCAATAAAGAACGCAGCTTCAAGATAAAAGCATTTTTATAATGAATGATATTTATATGCATATTTCCAGAAAAGGAAAATACTATGATAATGATGATCATCAAATTTCTAGGATTGGAGAAAACAATGTTCCAGCATGCAAAGACAAAAGTATCCTTGTGTGCAAACATGAATTATGGCATTCAGGAGACGAGCAAGAAGAAAAAGTAACTTATAGTGCTATATATGCATATTTTAACATTTCTAGCATATCTGTTAACAAAGGAAAGTAACTTCACAAAACCTAAAATTCCTTTACGTATATATATATATATATATAAGGAATTTTTAGGTTTTGCTCAATATGTTCCTCCTTTAGATCAATCTATGTGGGCTTATTTATATTAGCTCTAATGAATACATTGAAGATTATTTTCTTATAATCTTTCAGTACATTCAAAGCCCAAGATCACAAGAAGAGTACATTCTCTTCCTAGTTGAAACGAATATCCCTTGGTTCGTAGCTGCTAACATTTTCAATCATATATATCCTCCTTATGGATGTCTCCTTACGGACTCATGAAACATCCATATTTCATCTCAAGATCCTTTCTACATCAACAATAGTTGTAGAATCACATCGTTCTAGCTTGATTTCCTAACACTGTAAGTGTTAATTATAGTTGGCCATAAGACTTACTTATATATTGAAATATAGAAGTATACATCTTATCTAAACCTAATAGGAGATAGATAACTCTTTGTTTTTGTCCATCTCACTTGAGTCAGTTACCCACTTTCTTTCGTCCAGCATAATGACTATGATTAGGATGAGACCTGATTTTCTCATCTTGTAATGCATGAACTTTCTTGTCTTGAAATCTCCTTGATCATTATTCTCTTCCTAAATATGCTACTCTTATTTACTCCAATATGATGAATCAATACATTCCTTCATCTCCACCTTCCATATTACATTAACTTGACCATCATAGTCTCTTTAGCCAAAGCCTCTAGTCCTTAGTTTCACCTCTGTTCTTTTCCACTTGTAGACAGCACTGCTTCCAGATTCAAGATTTACCACCAAAAGTTCCTCTTTCTTCTATAACACATCTTATTTAAGTTGGGATGATTGCATGATACTGAAAACACAAACATGATTTGTCTATCATCCAAGTCTATGCTAGCTTAAAGCAGCTCATGATCAAGTGCTGCAAAAATTATTGGTTCTTTTTGCTGTTTCTAACATAAACTCTTTTCTGTACTTGGTTTCTTCATCATGATCCTAAATTCAGGATATAGGGATCAAACTTATTGCCTATACCATACTTGTATATATTATGATCTGACTCGAGATTTAAACTTGAAACTTCATAGCTTCTGTTATTATTGAACTAAAGCTCATTGATTATATCTATATATTATATTTTGATAAAATTATATAGTATATATAACAACCTAACTAAGAATAACAAAGAGATTCTTGTTAAACTGACTGTATATATAGATATATACCATGTTTATTAATGAAAGACAACCAATTTGCAACCAATAGATTCCAAGAACCTTCTCTTCTCTAGAGGCTGCATGCAAAATTTGGAGGACCGTACAGAATCCGTATATCTATTTATCATATATATATATATAGATAAATAAAAGTCTCAAACCTGGTGCTTGCAAATTCATAGAGCTTGCCATTATTAGAGAAGATGACAAGTCCGACTTCTGCATCACAAAGAATTGCAAGCTCTTTTGCCTTCTTAATTATGCCCTTTTTTCTTTTTGAAAAAGTCACTTGCCTGCTTGTAGAACTGTCAATCCTTCGAATCACAATCTTCCCTCTTCCCATGTCTCTCTATCTTCAGCTAGCTCTCCATATTAAATGCCAGGGTTTCTGCAAGAGTAAGCTAATTAAGAAAGTAATTACTTAATTAATGAAATGAGACTGTTAATTATTAGGCTAAAACAAAGAAGGTTTGAAGGAAAGCTTACTGAATTAATCCAAAGGAAGACTTTAACTTGTAATCTGAAAGTAGTTTGGATGCTATAAAGATCTTTATAACCAAAAAAAGGCTCTTTAGATATGAGAATAAAATTGCTTAGAATTAGGATATTACATTTGCATTCAAGTACTTGATATATATATATATATATATATATATATATATATATATAGCTTTTACTGATCACAATTTTTTTTTTTTAAAGTGTTGGGAGAAGTGTTTTACATTTGATTGTGGATCTTATACAATATATATTTTATTTTTTTATAAGATATATAATAGTATTTAATTTTTATATTTTTATAATCTACCGTCGGCTGTATAATTATATGACACGTGGTAAAGTAATTTGGCAGTCAAACATTACGGTAGAACGTTTTCTTAAAATGACAATTTAATCTAAGTTGAGTTAATCTAATTGTGATTAGCCTATTAAGGCTAGCTTTAAACATATATTTTATGGCGAGAATTTATTTAGGCTATGTTTATTTCATAAAAAAATAATTTATTTATAGAAAATATTTTTTAAAAATATGAAAATATTTTAATAAAAAAGATATTTTTGATATTTGAAATACATTAAAAATATTAATTTTTTTGATTTATAAGATTATAATAAAATTTAGGTCATAAATATTTTATATTGATATTATTAATTATTTAATTAAAAAATTTATTAAAAATATAAATTTTATGAGTTCTACTACCTGCTGACAATTACTATTGAGCAATAACAAAATGCATTTATATGATTCATTTTTCATTTAAATGAATTTGTCAAAATTTATTGACTACTTTTTTTTGAAAAGTGAGTTATTTTCCTTAAAAATAAATTAGTTTTTCATTAATTAAAAAATTTATGTTTGTAATTTTTAAGCGAACTAAATTAAAAATATAAAAATTTTAAAAATATTTTTCCGCAAAAAACCGAAACCTTAAATCTTATTCTTCAAATAATGTTTAGTACATGTTTTTTTAATAGGTAATCATTCATGAAATTGGATTTTGAATAATAATAATAATAACAATAATAATAATCATCATCATCATCATGCCATAAGAACACAAATTTTTAAATGATCTTAGTCTATCATATAATCCATAAATTAGTGAAAAATAGTACTATGGGAAGGAGATTGCATAGCTTAAAAAGGTGTGTAACATCCTCAATATTCAAGTAACCATAATAATAATAATTACAGAAATATATGCCGTAGATATGCTCCATCAAAGAGATGTTAGTATATTTGCTCACATAAAAAAAATCAGTATAAATTACTCTCATTAAAAGCATACGTATAATACGGTTTGCTTTCGAATTGCTTAGTTTATCATCATTTGCATGCATTAGCTTTGGATTGATAGATGGATGTAGTAGCTTTTAACTCGACTTAAACACATTTCAAAAAGTAATTTTAGTTTAAAATGTTAGTGAATTCAAATTGATCAACCCTAGTTTAATTTAAATTTACTTAATTTAAGTTATTAGTAATATTTGAATTTATTTAGAATAAAAATAATATTTTTATTTAAAAACTTAGAATTGTAATCTAACAAGAGGTGACAAATGGGTCAAGTCGGGTTGTTTCGGATTGGGTAATTTCTAGGTTGATGCTTATACGGGTTGTTCGAGTTTTAGGCAAGTTTGAGTCACTCGTCAAATCGTGCATGTAGAAAGAATTTGGGTTAGCTTCGAGTATACTTTTAAAATTGATATTTTGAGTCGGGTCATTTTTAAAATATCCATTTGAATTTTTTTTATCATTTATGTAACATTTTTTCATAATTTAGTAAGAGAGAAATAATAATTTTTTCTTAAAAAATTATTTTTAGTAAGAAAGATTTTATATAAAAAGAAAATTTTATTAATTTTTTTATTTAAATATTTAATAAATTAAATATATTTTTTTTAAGCAAATGACTATATATAATGAAAATAATTGAATTAAGTCCACATAAAATTATATTCAAGTCATATATCATAATTTAAATTAATTTACAAACAAACATATAATGTTCAATGATAGAAAAATCATTTATTATAAAAAATTTTGTGTATTATGATAAAAATTTGTGTGATAAAATTAGATTTGTCTTTATATGTGATTTTATCATGATAAAATTAAATATATTACAATTATTATAAAAATAAGTAAAATTGTGATGAATTTCTTTTACATATTAAATTATTTTAAAAAATTATGATAAAAATTTAGTTTAATTACTCAAAAATACAAACCCTTATGAAATTTTAAATTGTATCCAAAACTTTTAATTGAGTTACTTTATAATTTAAAACATGAAATTATTATTATTTATTTATCATTAAAAAAAGTAGATATTTTTTTAAAAATATTTAAATTGAGTAAAAATAAAAATATTATTTTAGTAAGATTTAAACTTATTTTGAATTTGTTTGAACTAATTGAAAAAATTTAAGGGTCAATTGAGTCTAAATATATACTTTATTAAATGTTGATTTGAATTGGGGTATAATTGAATCAAATTTATCAAATTATGGTGTAATTGACTCAATTAGAAACTTTAGATATAATTGAAAATTTACGAAAATATTTGAATTTTTTAATCATTGAGTTGACAAATTTTTAACTCAAAAATTTTTGTTATAATAAATGAGCATATAAGATAAATTATGATATACACTTTTTCATCATAATATTTTGTCACAATATAGTGCCTACCAAATTACATATAAGGAGAAGTAATATTATTATAATAATATTTGTCAATATATTAAATAAATTAAAACTTATGACAAAATTATTTTATCACAATAAATAATATTTATTATTACTAAATAATTTATTATAATAAATAATAAATTGTAATTTAGGCACATAAAAAGTACAACAAAATTAATAAATTTATTAAAATATAAAAATTTCATTATATTTTAAATAAAATATCAAAGTTAAATTTAAATTTGAATTTAAATTTCTTTAAATAATCTAAATATTTTTTTAAAATAAATTTCTTTTTTTATTGTAATTATTATACCTTTTATATATTTACTAATAAAATTTTTCTTTTTTATATTGTCATCGAGTCACGGTTTGATTCATTCGGATTATTTTGATCCGACTTGTTGGGTTGACCCTCATTCGACCCTAAAATTTTTGGATCATTTCATATTCGGATCATTTTGGATTTGCCCTGGGTTAAGGTCAGATTTGGTTGCTTTTTTTGAGGCGAGTTCAAGTTGGATTTTCGTGTTGAGTCAAAAATTGCCACCTCTAAATCTAACCTAACTTGAAACTTAAAAAATTACTGGAAAATTATGCTCAACCCTTCATTTTTTCACTTTCTAAATTCTATGAGATTATAATTTTTTATTCAGTTAGTTTTAGTATCTAGTGAAGATTGAGCCAATAAATATTCATTTTTATTATAATTTATTTTGAAATTGATATATCTGATAAATTATAATTTAAACTTTGTTTATATATTAGTTTCAAGTTTAGCTATGTTTATGAGTCAATAAATAAATTAAGCTTAAGTGCTTTTTTTTTTTTTTTTAAGTATAAAATAACAATTCCATTCATAAATAAAAGTATATGTTGATCGGTGAATTAAGAAGTACCAAAATTCTTAACACTTGAATAATAGGAATTTTTTTTTAGTATTTTCTAATCAAATTGACATAGCAATACAATTAACCTCTTAATAAGTGCACTTTACTTGGTTGTTATTGTCAACCACAATTAGATTTCAATATCTTTTAATAAGCTCAATAGCCTAAACATCTTAAAAAAAAGTTAAAATTTATTATCTAGAAAAATATTTCTATAACTCAAAAGAGTATAGAAGATAAAACTTCCTTTAAGGAAGAATGTAAATCCATGAAGGATGATTTAGTATTCTACAGTAAAAAATATAAGTAGTGAATTAGTATCTAAAAAATATGGATTTATCAAATTTGAATTTAGACTTTGAACTACGAGCCTAATCTAAATTTATTTGAAAAAAATAGAAATATAAAAAAATCAAAAAAAAAATGAAAAGGGTTCATTGTCAACTGAAAAATAATCAATGGAGGCTCAAACTGCTATACAATGAGA
The DNA here is from genome assembly GCA_949677035.1 of Omphalea diandra. Lineage (NCBI taxonomy): Eukaryota > Viridiplantae > Streptophyta > Magnoliopsida > Malpighiales > Euphorbiaceae > Omphalea > Omphalea diandra. The sequence goes on from CATIWR010025370.1 coordinate 26,314, forward strand.
AAAAAGATACGAAAGAAGAGAAAGAGGGAAGGGAAATGAGAAAATGAGAGGAAAAATATTTTTGAAATTGAAAAGAAACAAAAATAAAATTTTAATATTTGTCAGATCAAGATTTCCTTATTTTTGAAAAACAATACTAAGCTCTAAAGAGTTAAGGCATAGGAATTTTAAGATAGACTGTGTCAATATGTCTTCAAGTTGCATTCGTTCTAATAGTGGGGGGTGCTTGCATATATATGGTAAGACTCACTTTATGTTGAGAGAGAGTTGACTAAACTATAAATAATAAATAAATAAGGAATGCATTTATAAGACAATTTTACGTGAAAATCTTCTAGTGCTTGATCGAGAATGGTTCTATAGTTTTAAGATCTTCCGACCCTTACATACGAGTGTCTCAAAAATTATTTCAATGTCTCATTATGTAACTTCATGAATATTTATATGTAACTTTATCAATATTTGTATATAACTTTCTATATTGAAAATTACATATTGAGATGAAAAATATATAATATTTTTATATTATATGTAATTGTTCATTCTATTATATAGTTATATATTGAGATAAAAAAAAATATGCAAAATTTTTCATATTACATGTAACTTATTTATTTTTGTACGAAAATAGAGCACTATAATTTGAATGGCTTGAAGGCAATTTTAGAAGGCACTGTCTTATAAGGAATTATTGCTGCAAGTGAAAACTAACTAGTGATGGAATAATTGCTATCAATGGGGGGAGGGGGGAACAAAGTGAAAGTATCTGGTGACACAAGGGCTAGAATTATTTTTGCGATAGTGCTCTTATGGAAAGAAAAAATTGATAGTGATACGAGATGATATTGCATTTCCTATGTATTGTATTTTGAGTATTAGCAGACAGACTGAGCCAAAGTTGTAGCAATCTAGTTACGAGGCAGATTTTGCATCAAGGAATTTGAGGATATCACCATCCATGTGTGCTGTGTCAGACATGGTGCGTTAGAATTAGAGAAAATAGGGAATGATAATTGTTTTTATCAAAGTTTCTAAATCTGTTAAAAGTAATTCCACATTCAATCTTGCTTCATGTTTGCCAGTTGGTAGCTCTCCTTTTCATTGTCACCACCTGTTTGATTTTTTTTTTTTTTAACTGAAGATTTTATATTAGTTAGATTTGAATTTTGATGACAAGTTAAGAGTGATAAAGATAAGATCGAGCATATTTGGACTACCTTAATTTTGGATTAGGTTATTTTTGTCTTTTTTTTTAAAACAGGTTCATATTGAGTCACTGTTGATTACGGATGGATTGATCATTAAGTCAAATTATATAAAGAAATCTTTTTTTTTTTGAATTTTAGGTCAAATCACTCGTAATCTTAAAATTTAAATATTTTTAGTAATTTAAATAAAATTTTTTAGATCAATCTGCGGCTCAAGTCAAAGTCTAGGATCGGATTGAATTTGACATGATAATTTTTAGATTATTTTAGATTTTTTCTTGATTGAGTCAGGCTTGGATATTTTTTTTTTAAATCAGGTCAAAATTTTGAATCAGGAAAGAAACTATCACATTTATATGTACTCCTGAGTAATCTCATCTTATAACTAAATTAAGATACAATTATTACTATTATGTGAATTGTTCTACCAAGATATATTATTATCATCATTGCTTATCAATTTCCTTTCATTTAAAAAATTCAAGAGTGGTTTACATATTGAGATTATATTGAATCTCAACCATTATCAATTTTACTTTTTACAGCTAAAATTATACAAACACTAGAAACATTGTTTACTACAAGAAAATCTCATTTTAATGTATAGAGAAAAACCACAATGCATTTATATTTGATCAGATGAAAGAAAATGAAAATTGGTGTATGAGATATCATTAAAGAGAAAAATTATGGGCAAAATGTATGCTCCTGAATTTTGTGTTTATATTATTGAATTTCTATGCATTGATCCTACGGATTTAGTCTTTAAATTTTTAATTCTTTTTACATTGAAAACTTTTCAGACAAAAGTAAACTTAATGAAAAAATTCATCAAAAACAATTTTAAAATATCAAGAAACTATATGTATTATTGTTTTCATAAATGAAATCATTTAAGTTACAGGAAGCAAACAAAATTGATTTTGTACAAAGATTTTCTAGTAATTTTTAAACAATTATTAATAACTTTTTCACAAATTTCACTTTTTTTTAGTCTTTAGAAAGAAAAAACAATTAATATAAAGAAAAATACAAAGATTTAATAACGTAACACATAATTCAGTTGCTTCATATATATATATATATATATATATATATATATATATATATATA
>CATIWR010025377.1:0-32215 GCA_949677035.1 Omphalea diandra
GTTTGTTTGACAAATGGCGAACAATTGTTTAATATTAACTTTGAAATTGAAATTAATAATGTATATTGATTTTAGAATTAACAGATGGTTTTAGAGATTTTGACCTCTTATTTAAGGACAATAATGTCATTTATTTAATTATTGAAATTTATCACAAGATATCTCATTTTGTTATAAATTAAATATATATATATATATATATATATATATATATATATATATATATATATATATATATATATATAATGAATAGAACAAGAATAAATGCGCCAACACGAGCGAATTACTTAAATTTTTAGAGATTAATAATTAATCGATTCAAGGATTTAGAGCTTTAGATATGGATAATCGATTTACGCTATGTTTGGGAAAATAGAGAGAAAGGTAAAATTTAATATGATAAAATGAATAATTTAACTTTATCTTGTTTGAGAAGAAATTAATGTAAAATATGTTTATAGTCTATTTTATTTTATTAGAAGGTAAGAATTAATGAAAATTCATATTAAAATTATTAAAATATGAAAGTTTTTTAAAAAATTAATTAAATAAGAATCATAATAAAATAAGGATAAAAAGTCAAAATAATTAAAATTAAATAAAGTAAAGAAAACAATCATCTTTAATCTATCAAATTTGTGGGTTGAGAAAAATGAGATTTTGAAAAAATTTTAAATCTTTTAAAAACTTTGCCTTATCATGAAAATTAATTTTTTAAACAGGGTGTGAGGAATTTTTTAACTTAAAAAATCATGTCAATCTTTCAAAAACTCAAATCCAAACAAGAAGTTAGAAATCTAAAAGGTTTTTAAGTCTCAAACAGTGTGTTTTAACATATTTATTATTTTAGATAAATTGTTTAATATGTGTCTTATTTTATGTTACCAAAAAAATATTGAAGTAATAAAAAAAAACTCAGTTCAAATGGCTATTAAAACTTATTCTTTATTTGAAATGATGTAAAATAAGGGAAGAAGGTAAAATAAGAGAAAAATGAAAATAAGAATCGAAAATATAAATTGATTTCAACTTTATATGAATGAGAAGAAAATAAAGAATGAAAGAAAATAACTTTTTTTCTCTTTTTATTTTCTCTTCAAAATAGAGAAAAAATATGATAATTAAATGAAATTATGATAAATTTATATTTTTATCTTTGATACTTATCTATTGAAGAGAGAACATAAACTAATTTTTTCCTTTTTTAATTCAAATATGAAGTGAGAAAATAAAATAAATAAAATAAAATTGATATTCTCTTTTTTATCTAAATATTAAAAAATAAGTGAAAAAATAAATTTTATTTTATCCCTTTATTTTTTTTACTTTTTAAATAACTTTTCAAACATAAAGTTAAAAAAATTTTAGATGATCGAGCGATTAATTTTAAAAAGTTAAAATAACCACAAATGCATTAATTTAATAAAAAATTAAGACATTGAAATAAATTTTGAACAATCAAATGGGACACTTTAAAATTTTTCAGTAAATAATGTTGAATAATCTTCTAAATCTAATACTAAGGCCGAACTCAGATTGAATTTTAATCGCATAACCGTGATGCGCCGACTGATCGCGCTTTATTACAATCCTAGTAGTGGCGGCGGTGTTGAGGCGCAGACAGGGGAAGGCGGAAGCTCTGACGCTGCCGTAACACAATAAACGTACAAAAAAGAAAATTTTATTTTTATTTTATTAGGCAATCAGGGAGTAAATGAAGTGGTCCAAAGGGACACGCGGCATGAATTACTGTATGACACGTGTACTTATCCCTGAAAAGAGAGGTAAATTTATGCAGTGCATTATGGATAAAAACTCTTGACTAAGATGAGGTCACAAATACACGTCTTAAATTGTTTGTTAGTAGTAATAAAAATAAAATAATTTTTTATTAAATTTGTTTATTAATAATATTTTTATATACTATTATATTATTCTTTAATTTATTTTTCTTTATATTTATAGAAGTTAGATGAATAAATAGAATTATATAATAAGAAAATATAATGTTGTTAATTTATCAAAATTATTGAAACGTGTCCTTATCCCTGAAAAGAGAGGTCCATTTATGCAGTGCATTATGGATAAAAACTTTTAACTAAATTGAAGTAATAAATACAATCCTGAAATTATTTCTTAGTAGTAATAAAAAATAAAATAATTTTTTTGTTAAATTTATTTAATGTATATTTTTTATTAAATTTATTTATTAGCAATATTTTTATATATTATTATATTTTTATTTAACTCATTTTTCTTTATATTTACTGTAGTTAGATAAATGAATAGAATTATATGATAAAAAAATGCATTTAAGAGAACTGAATTTAGATGTATATTTTAATAAAAACACAATTTTTCTTAAATCTCAAAATTTTTAAGTTCATAAATCTTAAAAACATAGTTTCACTTTGACACAAAAATATATTTGTGAAGTAATAATTTTGTTTATTTATTTAACTGCAGTAAATATAAGAAAAAATAAATTAAATAGAAGTGCAATGGTATGTAAAAGTACTATTTATAGATAAATTCGATGAAAAATAAAAGTTAAGAGGTAAATCTAATAAAAAAATTCATTTTATTCCTCATTTTCACTAAGTGGTAAGTTTAAGAGTATATTTAGTACTTTGACCCTTTATTACCAGTCCGTTTTATTTTACAAAAATAATTTTAATATTTAAAATATATAAAAATATTAGTTTTATTGTTTATAATAATATAAATAAAATTTTACTATTTATTATGATAATAAGTATATATATAAAAATAAAAAATTATATAAATCTTATCATTGATCATTATTATTGATTAGCGATGAGTGTTGATCAGTATTATGTAATTTATTTTTTATTCAGATAAATTTATTAAAAATTAAAAATGACTTTTTTGAAAACAATAAATTATTTTTAAAATAACTTAAATTTTATTAATTAAAAATATTTTTTATTAATTAATTTTTTAAATATATTAAAATTAAAATTTTAATTTTTTTATAGAACAAATATAGTCTCACCATAAAAGTAAAAAGTTTTTTATTCACTCAAATAATATATATGAAAGATAAACTTTAAATAATTACCTATAATTATTATGAAAAATATTTTAATTTGATTTATTGAATACATATATGCAAGTTTTTCTTTGTGGTATGACCAGTGTTTTTGAAATGGGTATTGATAAAATTGAGAGTTGATTAGTGGGTTGGTTTAGCTTTATGTTGAAAATCAACTGCTTAAAAAATCAACTAAAATTTAAAAAAGTCAATCAAAATTATAAAAATACTTAAAATTGAAAATAATAAAAAATTAATTCAACTTCAAATTATATTATTTCATAAAAAATTTAAAAAAAATTTGAAAATTATATTATTTTATTTAAAATTTTAAAAATAAATATTTTTAAATATTTATTAAAAAATTCTTAAAAATATTTTATTAAATCGAATTAATCAAATAAATTTAATTAACGGAACTAAAAATCAATCAGCTTGCTCAATTCCTTGTGAGCCAATTTAAAAACATTGGTTATGACCTCCTAAGCGAGTAAATCACTCCACCTCCCCTTTAGGCATCGGTCAAAGAGCAACGATGGAAATTACTTCTTTCCATATTAGAAAGAAAAAAACAAAACAAAAAAGCCTTTTATCTTCCTAAACAAAACAATCCCTTTGTCTTTGGCTCTCCCTCTCTCTCCCTAATCCCTATAAATAAAAAAACCTGGTCTGTTTTCATATACGATACACATAGATTGATGTAAAGCAAGCTTGGTCTGGTTATTTCTGGTGTAATCTTTGTTCCTTTCTTGTTTTTGCTCTCTGCGTTGGGAAGCCATGACTGGTGTATCAGGAGGAGAAAGTGTTTCTCTTGATCTTCTCAAGGAGAAAATGGCTGAGTTTGCTAGGGAAAGGGACTGGGATCAATTTCACAGCCCAAGAAACCTGCTTTTGGCTCTGGTATCAAACACCCATCTTCTGTTTTTGCCTTTTTTCCTTTTGTTTTTTTTCACCGATCTTTACATCATATCCTTTTCATGTCTCATTAATCTCGATGGGGTTGGTTCCACTTTGATTTGATTTTGAATGTTACAGCTGATTGATTTCTTGTAAACTTTTTGTTGTTTTGTCTTTTCTTTCTGACCCAGAAAAGTAGACGACAATCACATGACAATAATAATATTACTCTATTGTTTCTGTACTTTTTTTTCATTTTCTACGTGAGCGAGTTTTCATTTATTTGACCAAACCATTACAACTGAACCAGTTGGATTTAATTGAAATATTAATGATTTCTTTCCTTTTTTTTTTTTGGGTTAGTACTGAAGATCCAATCTTGAAGTGGATCTTTTTGCTTTCAAGTTCTTGTTTTTTTTCTAGTGCTTTCTTCAATATCAAGTTAGGGTTTTTTTGTTTTAAAAAAATTTATTTAGTTACAGATTGCAACTGCCATCCATTTTACGATTATCTATGGACAAACTTGACCAACTGTGCAAATAGATATATCATTTACCCTTTTGGTTAGTTAAATCACAAAACCCCACTTTTCCCCACTTTCTTTTTTACGTTTTGATTTTGTATCGCAATCCAAGAAACCGAAGGAAAATAATAAAAACAGTGATATTTTCTTTTTCTAAAAAAAAAATATTGGGTTGATTCAAACATGAAATTGAAGTGTTTCACTTAACATAGGTAGGTGAAGTTGGGGAGCTATCGGAGATATTTCAATGGAAAGGAGAGGTTCCTAAAGGACTGCCTGATTGGAGAGAAGAGGAGAAAGTTCACTTAGGGGAGGAGCTATCTGATGTACTGCTATATCTTGTCAGGCTTTCTGATATCTGTGGTATAGACCTGGGCAAAGCTGCACTAAGAAAAGTGGAACTCAATGCGGTTAAATACCCAGTTTGCATGTGCAAAGGCTCATCCAAGGGAAACAGCACCAACAATAATAATGGTAGTGGAAATCATTAAGTAAATTGTATTTACAGGTTGAAAGGCTTTTCAAGAATACTTGATGTTTGTCTTTGTGCTGTGTTTGGAAGATGGACCAGTATTATTATTGGTGTTGGGTTTTTCGTGGGTAGGGGGGGGTAGGATACATATATAGCTACTAGTAGGTAGGGGGGGAGAGGGGGGATGTGTTTTGACATTTATTTTCCCAGATTCTGTTACTGTTTTACCAGCTGAATCAAATCCCTCCGACAGATATGGTAGGGAGATGTAATGATAAAATATATTTTGCTTTCTTGTCTTCAATTTTGGCTTCTCTCTCTTTAATCCAATACACATTGGTGTTCTTTTTCTTTTCTATTAGACTTGGATGTGTTGTTGGGAAAAAAAAACAATAATAATTTGCATGTGATATGAGTGAAGAGAAATTTATTAAGGAGTATTGAGGTAACTTTTCTTTTTCTTTATGAAAGGAGAAAAGTTTGAAGGTCATTTTCAATTTTATATTTAAATTTATATTTTAATATTAAAAATAAATTTGAAGCCATAGAGAAAAATAATTTGTTTATATTAAGGGTATATAGTTAATCTAGACATTCACCCAATAATACATTAATATAAAAAATAATTATTTACAATTGTCCAATGAATGAATTTATATAAGATGTAATTATCATGTTAATTATACGATGGAAGTTTTTAATTCCAATGCCAAATGAGGAATTGAATGAAATTATTGGTTAAAAATGAGGGGTTGAATTTTTAAGAAATAAGTTTTTTTGTTTGATTCACTTAAATGTGGGAGATTCTGTTTGACAATTATGATAGATTGTGTAGGAGAGAATGGAAAAAATTTTGGACTTTATGAAAAATTTCTCCCTCTCCTGAACATAAATTATCAATAGAAATACTAAATTGGCTAATAAAAATTCTCGATAATAATTTTTTAAGAAAAAAATATATTAAATTCTCAAAATTTGGTCTTGAAGAACATTCAAAAGGTTATCCCTTCACTCAAAGGGCACCATCAACGAAAACTCCAGTTGCCTAATCAATTTTGTCTTATTATAGCTGTGAAGAAAGAAATTATTCCTGTATGCTGGGGCGATAAATTGTTTACTTGATGATGAGTTGGCTTCGCACTAATTTATTATATTAATTATCTAGCGAAAACCCTATCCTATTTCCTACTAAGAAAAACCTTATTCTCCAGACAAATATAAATTGACCCCCGTGAGTTTATGATCATAAATTAGTATGTGGACATTGTGAACCAATAAGAAATTGACATGTTTGGTTTCACTAAAAAATGAAAAATAAAATCTTATTTTCAATATAAATATAAAAATATTTTTATTTGATATATTTTAATACATAAAAAGATATAATCTGAACACTAACCAAATTTTTATAATTAATTTTACGTATAATAATGTTATATTATGAATAAATAAATCAATTTACACAATAAGATTTTAAGAATATTGAGATATGTTAATATAAGAAAAGCTAAATTTATTTTTTTTAATATTTCTTATAATTTGTGATGTGGCGTGTGGTATTGAGATAAAATAGTTTGGGAGAGTTCTTTTTTTTTTAATTTTTGGCTAGATGGTTCGGGTTTTTCTAAATCGAATCAGCAAAATAAGAGAAATTGAGAGAGTAGGTTAGTTTTGTGTTGGAAGTTCACTATGATATTTAAGTTAGAGTCTATCATTTGAAAATAAGAGTAATATTATGAGAGATAGATGAATAAAGTAGTAGTTAAAGTCTTTATATAGTTACCCGACAAACTATTTAGGTAGGAATGAACGTACTTTTTTGTATTGGATGTTATTTCATTTCTCTTGTAACACTTTTTGAAGAGAATCGTGTTTTCTGAAGAGAATGACGTTTTTCTGTAGATGATGATTAGAGATGGACTAAAGAGTTGTGCATGTAAATTGAGTTAGCTATTAAATTGAAAGCTCAATGTGTACTAAATTGAGTTTATGACATGTATGATATGGAGCCATGATACCAAATTGAACTTTGAAGAAGAATTTAAAGAGAATAATTAGAGATGTAGTGAAGAGCACACACATATGAGTTGAGTTAACCCTGGCCATGAAGCTGAAACCTCAATTTGTATTGAATTCGATTTATGACAGGATGCATACTCAGAATTGATGATACTGAACAGAACCTTAAAGAATAATAACCTAACCCAATGAAAGTAATATCAATTTCATTAATTCATTATTCTCTCGATTTTGCCACAATTGGAACTCAAGATTTTCTATTGGAGTCAATAAGTCTTTATTACTAGTAACCAATAGAATTAAAAATTGTAACTAGTGAGTTAAGAGTTACTAGAATTTTTTCCTAGGAAATAAAAAGGTAAATAATGAGTCCTGAGCAAGTGTCGTGGACATGTTGTTTTGTCACGCACGTCTGTTTTCCATCAAAGATCACTTGAATTATATGAACATAGAAGAAGACTTGAGAAATGAAGCTTGAATGTTTCATACTCTGTATTTTGATTTGATGGTTTTTGATACTAATTTACTTGTAATGGACCATGGGCAAAATTTGACTAAGCAGCTGCATCATACTTGAAACATCCTGCCGTACCCTTCACGGCAACCTCACTGCCATCCTTCCACCCCAACATCTCCAGTCCGGTTGCCTCCACTGTCGCCCCCCCAACCTTTCCTGACACCGATGTGTTCCACATCCCTAACTACTCCAGTTAAGTCGCCTGAAATTAGATTGTACAAGCTGCTTTCTGCTTTTTCTTTTTGATTAAATTGTAGTGTAAATTTAATCGCGTGGTTATGGAACAGAATTCACGAAGTCGAGATCCAATTGGTCCTTGAATTCTTTGATTCACAGTCGACTTCTAAGAACCCTAAGGCTTACACGTTCTATAGGAAAGCACATCTTACAATAGACAAAAGTCACTCAAGCATAAGGGAGGGTTGGGCATTCATTTGAGTTATTTAGATGCGTTTTGCATGCTCCTATTTGTTTTTGGCATGAGATACCCTAATTATTGGTCTAAAATTCTTCAACTTTATCAAAAGCAATTAGGCAAAGCCTATTACTGTTAGGCCCAAGTCATTGTCAGCCACGCAAATGGACCCATTATTTTAAATTGGACTTCCCTCTGTTTTTGCATTCTCGGCAATAAATCACAGAATTAGATAATTGACGCATGAATCCATATCCATATTATTTCATAAACTCAAACTAATATATATTGATATTGAATTATATATATATTTGATTTTAACTGCATGTATATTGATATTGAATTATATGTACATTAAAATATAAGTACTTTGGTCCTTGTATATACGTTAATATTAAAATGCATATATATTGATTTTTAATTGCATGTAAAATGTTTTTTTAGTCAGGTCCATGATGCAATATAGAATTGAGTCTAGAATATATAAATTGGATAATTGACACAAATACTAATTTAGGCCTCAAATAAAATTAAATTTTGAATCCAAACTTTTTATTTTCAAGCAATAGATTAGTCTTTCTACCTAAATAATTTAGTTCCATCCACCTTATATGTTTTAACTTTTAACTCCCTCAAGCTCAGTGATTGGGAGCAATGAACTTCTAAAATAAAAATTTTCATTAACAAAATTCTCCTATATAAAGGCACTAGAAGAATGATTTGGTCTCCACATGGACCACAAATACAAACAAGAAGCTTTGGGTGAAAAAGAAATGGTAATAATAATAGGAAGAACCAGTAAAAGTACTAGGAGACAAGAAAACAACATTTTTTTTTAGGGGAAAAATGACATAAATATTCTTAACCTTTGACCCGTCAAAGAATTATTATCACAAGCATTTGGTTAATGTATGTATAATGTGAAAAACTATAGATTTAAATATTGATAATGTTTTTGTTTATATTCTTTTAAATATATCAAAAGGAAAAGAAAACTACGGTCAAATACTAACTAATAAGTTTGAAATTTCTTAGCTTCACTTGGTGTTAGAACAATTTTCCATTTAAATCAATATAAATAAGAATATGTTTATTGTTTTTTTTTATTAATGAAAAGAACACATATGAATCAGAGTCGTAAGACATTTTTTTACAAAATTATGATGATTTTGTAAAAATATGCTAATTTATTTAACTTATATATATTTTTTCTATAATTGATATGAAATCCTAAAAAATTAATCTATTTTTTAATTTTTGAGATGAAAAATATCACACCTCACATATTGTCAAAGGCTTATTTTTTTTTATTAATAATATATATATATATATATATATATATATATATATATATATATATATATATATATATATATATTTAAAATATAGCCAATAACAAAAATATTACAACCTATTTTAATTAACTAAATTTTCATAATAAACTTCACTAATTTTTACTAAAATTTCATAATTCTTGAAAATTTACTAAAATTAATTAAACTTACATAATTGACACAGTAATAATAAAATTCATCAAAGTACATTAATAAATATTCAGTAAATCAATAAATTTCCATCACTCAATAATTCAAATTCAACAAAAAAGAAAAAAATCAACAAATTCACAAAATTACAAACAATTGACAAAATTTACACAAATTCAATAAAAAATCATAATACTAAAAAATTCAACAAAAATAAATTAATATATTTACAAAATTTACGCAAATTCAACACATTCAACAAAATTACCCAACTCAACAAATTCATTTTCGTAACTCATAATTGACACAAAATCAACAAATTTACAACAAACAAAAAAAATTCACTATGAAAATTTACAAAATTCACATAAAATTTACATGGAATTGACAAAATTTTTAAAAAATCACAATAATTCTATGATTTCAATTATTTTTTGTATAATAAAAACAAAAAGTGTGTGTGTGTGTGTATATATATATATATATATATATATATATATATATATGAACATATTTGAGCAGGTGGTGGAGGCGCAGGCGATGACGGCACAAACGAAGGAACAGAGGTCAGGTTAAGGTTGTGTAGCGAGCAGGCGGAGGTGCAGTGGGATCGCAAGCGAAGCTGGGGGGATGCGAGGAAGCTGGTGTGGTGGGAGAGAGAGAAAAATAGATGACTAAAGAAGAGAAAAGAAGAAAGGAAAAAAAAAAACAAAAAAAAAGGTTTGTCGAGGAATTTTATTTTAGATTTACCGACGGATTGTGCCACGTCACTTTATGAAATTTGTCGATATATTTTATTAGGTTTTATTCAACACTTTACCAAAGGACATCTAGGCATGCGAATTCCCGCGTGATTTTTCGCTTGCCCCAATTGGTAATTTCATTGATAATATTTTACGTTAATTTTAGGCACCAAAATTTGTTGGCAATTATTTCCATCGGTAAATACCGACGTCTTTCCATCTGTATTCTGTAGGCAATGTTTTTAACGTGCCGCCCATCACTTCCGTTACTAATTCATCGATATATGCTGACGAAATATAGTCCGTCGGTAAAATCCGTCAGTAAAATCCGTCGATATTCCGATGTTTTCCTATAGTGATAAAACTTAAATTTATTATAGATATTAATATTACATTCCTTACGATTATACAATTCTAAAAAATTACACAATCACAATGAAACTTTTAAAATGATCTTAAACATAGTAATAAAAATCTACTATAAAATGAAATAAAAAAACTCAAAAATTTATCAATAATTATAGATTTGAGGGCAAAAGTTAAAATCCTTACAAAAATAAAATAATAAAACTCTATATCCAACAGATTTTTTTTAAAAAAAAAAACATATCTAAAGGAACAAACAACTTGTTAAACAAAATTAAACGAAAAATATGAAAAATATGTAATGAGAAAAAATGGACTATCATTAGCCATAAAAAGTCAATAACAACCCTTAATTATTGTGATTATGTTTTAAACGATAAAGATTCAAATAAAAGAATATATATATGATCTTGACATTAAGTCAATAAACTATCATTATTTATATTCAGGATCAATTTTATTGTCATATTCTAAATTGTAAATTAGAAAGAATTTGTTTTAACGTATCTGTTAATGATATAAAACTTCTTTATTACTCTAAAGAAAACTAGTGAATCCACCACTCGGAACTAAAATTTATAAAAGTTGTTTCTTTCATTCTTATCTCTTAAAAGTTAAATCAATCAAAATCTTCGTAGGAAACCACTTGCAAATCATGTAAAACTGGACACAAATGGAAAAACAGGCTGTGGGGCTTGACAAGCTTTTCTACCAATAATGCATCTTTTGATGATGAAGCTCTTATAATTTCTGTCCTCTCCAACTTAACATCTTCCGATTGTGTACTGGGAAAATCGAACGAGTAGATCTGATTCCAGGTTTCGAATCTCTATTAAGGGCAGCTTCTCCATGTTAATAAATACAGTTCACTATGATGGTGTTTAAGACTCGCCATCTAATGTGTTAGAGTTTGTAATTAAACATGAGCATTTTGAAGATGGGATCAAAGCTCATGGTTATGTAATCCAACTAACTGTTTGAACTCATTGATATTGTTTCCGTTTTGTCCATTCGTAAGCAAACTAATGACAACAAATTCAATAAAATCGTTACAGTCCGATTGCATTGGATTGATATTATTCTAGTTTGGTTGCACTTGAGAGAAGTATTAAAACCAACCAATATTACATTAAATAAATGCATTATATGGTATTTATCTCTCGCCACCTAAATTATTAGGGATGGATTAAAGGTGGTCTTAATAGTTTCTAACTTCATAATATGTGTGTGTTGAAGATTATTTTGCTAGAAGTCTTCTTCCTTTGATGTTGGAGAAATTTCAAGAGAATAGCACAGTAAAGTTTTTATATTACATCAATATCATCGATATTCTCTCTAACATATCTTTTTATTTCAAATTCCAATTTTGATGATGGAAAAGATCATTATTAATTAAGAGATTTTTTTTAAAATATTAATTAAAAGAGTTAGGAATAAATTCTTTTATAAATTTGAAGTTTATTCTGAAATTTTTAAAGCAATTAAGTGTGTATTTGTAATGAAAATGAATCTAGATTTATTTTTTAAAGAAAGTTAAAATACTCATGTCATGTCAAATTTTTGTAAGAATAATGAAAATATTTTCATTTATATATATATATATATGTGTGTGTGTGTGTGTGTGTGTGTGTGTGTGTGTGTGTGTGAAGATATTTTTATAATGTAGAATATCAATATAAAATGAATTTTTAACATTGCTAATAAAGATACATTAACTCAGTTCTAAAATTATAATTTTATTTTTGACATAAATCTTTTTCAATATCTTTATTAATTATGAATATGTATTAGATATGGTGTTGCAATATAATATAAATTAAAATTTTATATAATATTTTAAAATAGATTTGAAAGATGATACCCAATAATATATATTATTAAATAATTAATCTCAAATTAATAGAACTCTCAAAAGAAGAGACAAAAACTTTTATAAATAGAAACCAAATAATAAAACTAAATAAAAAAATCCAAAAAAAGAGACAAAATAAAGAAATACTAATAAATAGGTCCAAAATTCACTTTATTAAAAAGACTTACCACCAATAGAATATATTGTCGATAACTCTAACACTCCAAAAAAATTATTTTGAAAAGAAGAAAATAAGGAAAACAACTATGATTTTTAGATTTTATTTTTCACGTCATGTCAAATTGAAATGTCTTTTTTTTTTTTTGGGGAAAATGTCCTTTTATTTTAATCCTTATATGAACTTATTTTATTTAAAATTTATACATGCTTAATTAGAACCTAAAAATTTTCATTTACCTCTAGCCATATATGAAAATTTTGCGAATGAATTTAAATAGAGTATAATTTTGACTCTTTTTTTTTTAAACAAAGGTTTCATAATTCAAAATGAAATTTATGGATTAAAATGTATGTCTATATATATATATATATATATAATGTGACACCAAAAGTAAACTCCAAAGGATTGTCACAAATTAAATGATCACAATTCGATTGGGAACATAATCAATCAAATACGATGGGATTGGCAATCATACTTGCGCTAGAAGATACTATCGATTAGGACTTAAGGATTTATTAACACTGAAACTTAATTATCATTATCGACCACTCACACTCGATCACTGGCAAGTGATGGTGGCTATTGCCTACGAAAAACAAAGTACTAATGTCCTGTGTTTCATCGTATCTGACGTTAGCAGAACTTTAATTTTGCTTTCTAAATTTTGGATGTTAATGATTCCTTTTCTTTCTATCTGACAAATCACAAGCAAAGGTCGGAAATGCATCCACTAAAAGGAATAAGTGATCTCCTTTTTAGCATATTTCGATGGAATCAGTTCAAATTACATGTAAATTTAAATTATTTATCAAATTAATGTGCATAAAATGTTGAGTGAATATTTGACAATTTTCATGTTTTAGATAGAATTGGAGTACTTATTTTTTAAAATAATTTTTTAATTTATTTTTATATTATTTAAGTTGAATTAATTTTGGGTGAAATTCTAATAATTATTTTGTTGAATCTATGGGTTAGATCCAATTAAAATTGAATTTGACTCTTAAATTTACAATCATTCGAATTCATATAATTTATGCAAATTGAAAAAATTATAAACAAATTGGGATCAAAATTTACCACTTCTAGCCACAAGGGAGTATTGAATTATTACATGTGCAAAAACTATTTATGTATATAAATTGATGTCTTTCTTATGGAAGGATTAAGGCTTTCAGAAAAAATTTAACTAATAAGTATTACACCTTTAGAAACACCCACTTCCGTGGTAGGAGGATTTGGTGCCATGTTCACTAATAATAATAATAATTACTATTATTATTTTTATTTTAATTTGATGAAAATTATATTTCAAATCAAATTTTATATATGATATTTAGTTTATTCTCCTGTTCTGATAAAAAAAATAACAATTTTATTGAAATTAAAAAAATTATATTAAAAATTCTCTTTATAATTTCTTTGATTTAAACTCTTTATCGATAAAATAAAAATAAATTTGTTCACTGAGTCAGACTTAGGTCGGAAATTTTTTATAAAAATGTGTTTGTAAATTAACAGAATAGTATGTTTCATGAAAATAGAAATGAGAAATGGCGAAATATGAAAATGAAACAACAAAATAGTATTTATGAAAAATATAGAAAAACAAAAATATGGGAAAAATGCAAAACTATTAAAAATATAAAGACGAATGTATAAATATTAAAAATATAAGAAAATTTATAAATACTAATATTGTATATAAATATTTAATTTCAAACATAATTTACTATTAATAAATATTAAAAAGAAAACAATTAAGAAAATAACAAATCAAATTTTCTATAACAAAGAGCAATAAAAATTTATAATTTCTTAATAATAATTAATCCTAAAAAATTTAAAAATTTGACATCTTTTAAATTTTATTTTCTTATTTAAGAATTTAATGAATTTAAAATTTTAATTTTAATATTATTTTTACTTAAAATTTTAATAAATTTTTTATTTTTAATTAATTATAAATATTTTTCATTATTTTTTATTTAAAAATATATAATTATAATTTAAAATAAATTTTTAATTTTATTATATTACGTTCAAAACATTTCTGAAAATTTTCTTTAAAATTTTGAAGACGAAACGGGGATAGTCAAGTTTCCGTGCAACCTACATTATAATTTAAAATGTCTTCTTATCAGCATCCGTTGATTGACCACACCAATGGATGAAATGAAACCCACTTGCGCAAGAAAAAAGTGTGAGTGGACAGTATCGTCGTAGGATAGGGTAGGACCCACTTAATTTGGAAAGAAAGTGGACTGCAAGAATAGAATGCCAATGGCCCACTAATAAAGGTCCTTGAGCTGGGCATGATGTATTGAGTGCGTCAGCATCAAGCGCTTCTGTCTTCTGTCAACAAGTGACTAAGGAGGGGCCATAACAGCATTTTTTATAGTGTTTTTTTTTATTATTATTATAAAGAGTGTCGTTTATACAATAAAAAAATATTTTAAAAATGTATAAATATAATAAATAAATAAATTTATATAATTTTAACAGATTTTTTATATTTTTATTTTATTTATCTAATAAATATTGATAAAAAAATTTAATAAAATCAAATGAATGTTGTGGGATTAAAAATATTTTTTCAATAAACAAAGCAAAATAGATAAATTAATTAATATTTTATGTAGAAAATTAAAATATTTTAATAACAATTACAGTAGAAAGTGAAATTTGGCTTTTAATGTAGAGAGTTAAACTAACTCTCAGCTTTAAAATTAAAAGAAAAAAAATATGTACTAGAGATACTTTTTTTAAAATTAGCTATTTAAAGTAAAAAAATGTCGCTCAAATGAATAATCTATTATAGATGCTCTAATAAAGTTTAACTAAATTGATAGGCAAGGGAAGTCGTAATTAGTCTGAATATGATTTTAGAGTAATTAAATCGAATAAAAAGATTAAATTGACATTAGTATTAAATTAAAGATAATTAAAATTTTTAAAGATCAAATTGAAATTGAATTGAAAAATTTTACTAATATAATATTAATTTTTTATTAATAATCGGACTAAAAATGAATCGAAATCGACTTTGAAATTGACTTTAACTCGGCCAAATCAAATATATATATACATATACATTACAATGGAGGTGGGAAGTTGAATTAAGAACCCAAAGATCCTTCATCATATACACAATCAACTAAGTCAAGGTTAGAGTGTGTAATAACATATTTATTGAAATGATATATATAAATTATGTATTGCCAAATTATATAATTAAAAAATATATAATATTAATATAATTATAATATTATTATATTGTGAGTAAATTATGTATTATAAATATGTAATATACTATATGATTATACTCATAAGTATATGTAGTTATAACTAAATATATAATATATAATTTAATTATATATCATATATCATGCATTATTTCTATATAATTTAGAAATATATTTTCAATATATTTATCTTAAGTTTAACATACTGCATTAATTATTAATCTTATAATTAACTTGTTATAACTTTTGTAAAGAATATTTAACTACACAATACTGCTAAAAAAAAATAATATTGTCTCTCAAGTAAAGCAATAATTTTTTTATTTAGTTCAAATTTAACATGATTCGCTTAATTTAAATTATTTAAAACTTGATATAGTAGGTTTATTATTTTTAAAATGTTAAAATTAAGACTAATTTACTTTAATCTAATTGAAAATTATCTAAAATTCTTTTATATATCTTAACTTAATATGTAATTTAAAACAATTCAATTAAAAATTCATTTAAAAAATGCTATTCAAAATAATTTAATTCTAATTTGCAATGTGCACTATTATGTCACATTATAAGCCATTTTCATGAGAGTACATTTAGTACAATCCCCACAAAAGTTAGAATAAGTTATCAATTAAATTGAAGTTATTCATAGAGCTTAAAACCTTAATTAAGATTTATTTAAAAATAATTTTAAATCAAAATATATTTATATAATTATTTATCTAGTTAAATCAATAACGAAATCAATTTACTAACTGATTTAATTTTAAAACATAAAATTAATGTATCAATGAAATTCATGTTCAACTACTAAATAATCTCGGGTAACGAGGTTTTAGCCAAGTAATCAAGGTTGAAACCTCAAAATTAAAAAGTTTTGGATTCAATTGTATTAATTTTGTAATAGTTGAATATCTGGTTATTATTTTGATATCATTACTAATGTTTGTTTATTTTACTATTATAAATGTATTTTTGAATTTGATTTTAATGGTTTACTTATAATTTCAATTATTGATTTTAAAAAATATATTACCACTAATATAGGGTCACTTGTCCTCCATATATGACCCCATTGGTCCAATTCCATGAGATCCTGTGGCTCTTTTTGATCATGATCATGAATTAAAATCTCTTTAGATAAATATAAGTGGTTGCATTTATAAGATTTGATTATTTATTTTAAATTATACGATTAAATTTAAAAATTAAAATTCTTTTTTAAAAAATATTTTTATTAAAAATAATTATTGATTATTAATTTTAAATTTAATTATTCGGATATTGCAAATATTACTATCTCAATCTTATGTTCATACGTTAATTAATTAGAAAGGATACCTTTCAAGCTATTCGTTGTTGCAACAAGTGCTGTGCATAGTTGAGTATGGTTCGGTATTTTAAAAATATTAAATCAAATTAAATTATTGATCTTATAAATTAAAAAATCAATACTGAAATTAAAAAATAAAAATAAGATTGAATTAGATTAAAAAATCAATTTGATTTAGTTTTACTATTTAGTTTAATTTGATTCAATTCAATTTAGTTTGATCTCAATTTTAAATTAAAAAATAAAAACTTTAGACAAATAAATTTAAATATTCCTCATTAAAATTTTTTTTATTATTTTATTCTATAAAAATAAAAAATAAGAAATAATTTTTAACCTATAAATACATCTATCACTTTTAATAGAATTTGAACATATCACTTTCATTTGCCAAGAGGTAATATTGTTGAAAAATAATAATTATTGTCAAATAATTAGTTCAACTGAGAGATAACATGGCGGTGTAGAAAAAGGATCAACTTCTAGAGAACTTAAAAATTTTTTCGTAACATCCGCGAAGAGTGATATCGCGAAGAGAGATTCTAAAAAATTTATAAATTTATTTAAAATTTATTATTTAATATATAAAATAAATTAAAATTTATAAATTATTTAAAATAATAGTCATAATTTTTTAAAATAAGAAATATTAAAATCTTTCATAAAAATGGAATTTTATTTAACGAAAACTGAATTTTACAATTAATTTTTTATTATAAAAATACTCATTACGTCTATAAATTTATTATGCATATTAAATGTATTATACTTTATAAATTCATTAATTTTAAAATTATAAAGATATGTAAATTTTAAATATAAATATTGATAAAATCAATGGATTTAAAAACTTTTAATCCTCTTCTTAAAAAAAAAAAAAAAAACCTTTTAATCCAATTATTACCGAACAGTTTCGAGATAAGATGCCAGAGATGCGAGTCGCCACTCACCAACATAGATATTTCTTTTCTCACATGTCATAATTACAGCGTGGCACGTTTATTGGAATTGATTAAGACCACTAATAAAATTGAGTACTTGATTAGGGTGTCTAATTTTTGTTTTGTTGGGGAGCTAAATTCACACCCATAAGTGATTAATTATATAGTTTTGTTTATTGTACAAAAACCCAAGTCTCTCTTTTTCGTTCTATCCGATTTTTTTTTCCTTTATGTTTTGAGATTATCCTTGAAGTACTATATTAGCAACAATCTCATTTTCCATTCATTTCTTTTTTTTTAAATGATGTGAGAATTTTACAAAATTTCTTAGGTTTAATTTATTTTATATTTAATTTATTAAGAATTTTTTTAGAATTATTATTTTATTTCTTATTGTGGTCTAAAAAAATTGATAATCCGAGATCTATCGATTAGTTATATAACAGTAATATATTATTAGTTGTTATTTTCAAATATGATCTAAAGTATTGTATAATTTACATATTAAGTAAAATAGTCTTATTAAATTTTTTTATTAAGTATTAAATGGATGCTGAAATTACTATATCTATATATATATGAACTCATTGTTTTATTTGAAATTAAATGATAAAAATTTTAAAATGATTGAAGTTAAACTAATTTGAAAAGTATTAACCTCAATGTTTTCATATATGTTTGTATAATTAATATGTAAAACAAAACTTCTTAATTAAGAATTTTATAAAAACAATTTATCATAATTTCTCAATATGCATATTCACGACTGATATATAATCAATTTTAGATTTAGAGTTTAATTGAGATAATGACATTCAATTTATCTAACTTATTACTTGATAAATAATTGATTAAAAGTTTTATTAGTTTTTCATGTAAAATTATCTGAATATAAAAATATAAAATTAACAAAATTTAAAAATAATACTAAAAATGGTGTGTATATATATTACTTATTTGGGAAAAATATAGTGTTAATCACACGCTATATAATATTAAAAATAATGTAGTTATTTATATTTTACTAATATTTTAAAATATATATATTTGAAACAAAATAAATTAAAGGAAAATATATATACACATATATACCTCCTTTTGTCTACCACTATTTATCAACCACTAATTAAAAAAATGGCAAAGGGCAACATGTCGATTTCAAGATGGGTGCAAGTCTTTGTCGTTTCAGTTTGTGTATAATCGTGTACATCCAATTGCATGCCTGTTTGCTTTTTATTATCCAACTGGCAAAACAGAAAACTTTTGAGACAGAACGGAATTTCTGATATTGGTAGTACATAATTGCACTGCCGTTCACGTCTCAAACTTTAATTGATGCTGTAAAATGTGATTGGTTATCATATGAAATTTACATTAATCTCATCATTATTAACCCAATAAAATAGAATTAATTACCCTAATCCTTTTTTTTTAATGTTTAGTTTGTTATTGAAAGAAGAGTAGTTAGCCATTGCAGCACATTACCATGGGATCTAGAAATTAGAGTTAGTATTGAAAATGTCTCAACGGCATCGAACGGACTTGAATCTGAATCTCTTCCTTCAAGATCATATGCCTTGACCAGCAGGTCACAGAGTCTCTGCGGTATTTCTCCTAATATTTATTATTATTCATTTTGTGGAATTAATTAACTCCTAATACTTGCTCAAATCCATAAGTTGCCTCCCTTAATGTTTTGTGATATCATTGTGACCTCTCAACTTCACGAATAATCAATTTAACTCTTAACCTATTATTATTAGTCAATTAAATTATTGAAATTTTATTTTTAACCAATTACACCTAAGACAATACAAAAAAGAAGAGCGTGCAATGAACGCATGATGTGTAAAAAAAACACAACACGTGAAACACTTTTTGCTAACTTAGATGTTCTCTCTCTCTCTCTCTCTCTCTTTGTTTTCAATAATAGCAGTAAAATTATTGTCTATATTTTCATATGTCCCCCATATGTGAAAGAGAGACAAAATAAAAAAATCTAAGCAAAAAAATCAATTGTCAGACTGTGGTTGTGTGCATTGAAGAATAGAATAATAGAAGAATAGACTGCTATTAAAAGGTAAGAATCAATGTTATATTTGCCCTAACTATCAATGTATAACATTATCGTTATAAGAGTGGGTTTGTTGTGAATATTGAATAGGGTTTTAGTTGTTTGGTAATTTCAATATTTGTTTTGCAATGTGGGGTTTTAATTATGAAACTATTTGTTTTTTTGTTTTTAGAATGAAATCTTTACTTGAATTTGGTGCAATTGTGGTCCCTGTTTGATTAATAATTTTTTTTTTTTGGTTTACTGATGTAGAATGGTGGACATATTTGTGGACCTCAAATGACACCACGCTGGCACATTGGTAAATGACTATAACCCTAGGTACATTAGGGGTTTGGTACATGTTGATACACAAGTGGATGTTGATAAGTTGTCTATGTCAGAGTTGAAATGGTACATTAGGGATTTGGGGTATGTTGAAGTTAAGAGCATTTTTCTTTCGAAGCACATCTCAATCTAGATTTGTAGAGATTATTGATGATTCAGTGTTAGCAGACATAATTAAAGGTGTGAAGGATGGTGATGTTGTAGATCTATTTCTTGAACATATTGTGAGTGAGGCAGAAGTTGTGAATGAGTTAGAAGTGGTGTTTGAGATTTCGGATATTGATGGTAAGGTTAGGGTTAGAGATAAAGGTGTAAATGTTGGTAATGAGGTAGATAGATCTGGTGCTAGGATTGGTGAAGAAGTGAGGCAGGTAGATATAGTGTTGGCATTGGTTAAAAAGGTGAAAAATCAAATGAGTAGGAAGATGAGATTGCATTTGAAGATGAATAAGACTTAAGTGAATATGATAATGAAGATGTTGAGTATGCTTTTGAAGATGAAAATAGTGAGAGTGAAGATAATATTGTAGACTATGAAGAAATTATTGGCAGTGATCTAGATGAAGAGCTAAGAGTAACAAGAGAAAATGTGAAGCAGTACAAAGCAAATAAAAGAAGAGTATCTAAAAACCAAAATGGGGGGAAATTTCCTATTGGTAAGGCAAGTATTAATACAGGTTTTGAAAATGCAGAAAGAGGAAATAAATATACTAGGAAGACTGGAGTTATTTGTATGATACAGATGACGAAGAAGAAACAAAGGCTACTAGAAGAAAGAAAAGGTGTTTTAAAATGGAATTACGAAAAAAGTTTGAAGATAGTGATCCGTCTGTTGGCTTACTTAGAGAATCCTCGAGGAAGTATGATTATGTTGTCAATTATGGTCCTATTCCCAAAACTCTCTCACAAACACCAAAAGAAGCCCTTCCTAAAGAACCCCCTTTACCAATGATACCACAAGTCTGCATGTATCAATCAACATACGGAGATTTTCCACCATTACTTGACCAAACCAACCTAAACACTCAAGTAAGGACGATGACCCATATCATAACTTCCACAGGAACTAATTCCAAAGGCCAACCATTGAATATTACTCTAGCTGAAGCCGTTCTTAATTGGTAGTCTATAAATGCATAAGTGCAGAACTTGATTCTTAAGAACATAGAATCCAAGGTGGATAGAGTTTCTTAGTAGGTTACAAAGGTGGATGGAAGGCTAACGAAACATTAGCGAGATGTGTACGAACCAATGATAAGGCTACAGGTTCAAGTTGAAGAAAAGCACAAGGAGGTCATGCAATTAGTAAATCAACAGGTTTAAACTGAAGAAATAAGAAGAAAAACTACTGAAATTCAAAGATTGAAGGACCAATTAGAAAGAATTGAAAAGGATTTCAACGCCTCTCAAACTTACAAGCCAAAATACCAAGACCCATTTGAAATCCCCTTGCCAAAATCCTCACCATTTAAACCACCAGTCCTTCATATTCCTACCACAAAAGAACTTGAACACCATTGCCTATCCACTGACCCTTTCCACAAAAAACTTCGAGCTGAAAAATTTTCAGTTCAATCTCAACCTGAACAGAAAGACTCCTCAATGCATACTGCCACCTCTACTGAGTCTGTAAAAAAACCTTTACCAAAGCCACCTGAAAGTCAAATGATGAACCCTATTCATTCCTACCTAGAAAGCTCTCAATCCTTACCATCCTTTTCAATGGTCAATTCAAAGTCTGAGACTTCCTCTCAAACTGACAGTGAAGAAGACTATTCTTCCTCCTTGGAAGGAGAAGAAGTTCCTGCTCAGTTCATGGCAAATCCACCTCCTAATCCAACTTATACAGTGGAGCCTCCAGCAGATGAGATGGATACTTTAGCTCCTCAATAAAGACCTTCAACTAATCCAGGAAGCGGTCCTTGGTTCACATTGGATGACACTAGCCCTGATCTTTACAGGGATCATTTTCAAGAATTTAAGGCATGCATAAACTCTCAGCTGAAGAAGCCCGGAGCTGTAATTTACACAGTCCTTGAAGAAATTGTTGCAAGGATGAATGACAGACTCCAAGATTAGTATACAACTTTAGATGAGTACTCAAAGCTGACATTAGTTCAAAGTCATGAAGCTTCATAATTCTTGGGTATGCTATATGGAGAATTTAGAGGAAAGCCCCAAGAAGAAACTGATATTATAAGGAGAGAATACTTTTAGATGAAGTTTTGCTCTCTGTTAAAAAAGGACCTAAATCTCCATTATCAAAGAATGACTAAGAAATACTATCAGTTAGGTGGTTGGGAAAGTGCAGACTTAAATAAGGCTTTTATCACCTCCTTACCAGACATCTTAGCCATCTCTATGCATCAAATCATTCGCCAAAAAGAAAAATCAGTTAGTGATCTCTCATTTGGGGAAATGTACCAGTTGATGATTCAAGGTCTTGAAAAGTTATACAGTGAAAGAAAAGTGATAGTGCATATGCTTGACAGAGAGAAAAATCATTCATTGAAGAAGTCTTGCAGAAGAAAGGACTTGATGATCAAATGTGAAGGTGATGATAAAAATTGTGTCTATCTTTCTAAGAAGAATAAACACTTTCTTAAACTAAAAACTAAAGACATCAATTCAAAAAAGAAGTGGAGGTATTTCAGACGAAAAAAGTACAGAGAAAAATGAAAGTCGAACAGGTGTTATATATTTGGTCAGAAGGGGCATTTTGCTAAAAGATGTCCTAATAAATCACAACAAGCATCAAAGATGATCTAACATATTCAAATATCTTCTGCAGTAGATTTGAAAAATATAGATGTCGAGTCTCTCTTTTCTACAGAAGATGAGCCTTTTGATGAGACAATCTTTGCTTTTTAAGACACCTCATCTGAAGAAGATGAACCAAGATTGGGGAATTATGCCATGACTCCTCTGACTATAGCTCCTGTTAAGGATCTAAAGGTTGATGAGGAATATCTAGCTCCTTTAGTGTTTGTACAGATTTATCCTGAGCCTTTCTCAAAGCCCATTAAGGTAGTAGCTTTTATTGGCACAGGAGCTTACATCTCTATCATGAATCCAAAAGTTCTTCTGGCCCATTGTTGGAAGCCTTACAAGAAATACTTCAACGCTGTCAATGGAGAAGTATTCCATACTAGTCTCATTACCGCAAAACTCGTCACAGTTCAATTCTTCCTGGGCTGCAAAATTCATGCGAGATTCCTTGGGTCCTTTCTACCGAATAAGGACCTTGTTGTAGGCTTTGATCTTTATTGGAAATTGGCCAAGTTAATGGTTCTCCCTACAAGCTTAAAATTCAAGAGTTATTTTCAGCCTTACATTTCGGTCACCTATTTGCTTCATATTCAGCCTAGTATAGCCCAAATCTCTTCAACCTTAGCCAATTTGGTCCAACATCTAAAAGACTAATGTTGTGCAGAAAATCATACAGAATTCCTATCTAAAAACCTAAATCCATTATGGACCAACCTGGCTTTTTCCATATCCTTACATTTTAAACTTAATGAGGATATAAACCCAACAATGGCTACACACCCTAACATGAACCCTGAAGACCAAAAACTGGCTTATCAGGAATGTTCACAGCTTTTAGCCCATAGGCTTATTGAGCCTACTAATTTTGAATGGGCTTGCCAGACCTTTTATATCAAGAAATGATCAATAAGTTAAAGAAAAGAAATGACTTGTTATTTACTATCAGCCTTTGAACCATTTCCTCTAAGACGATAAATTTCCACTACCAAAGATTTTCTCACTGTTTGTTTATTTGTCGTAGGAAAAATTATTTTCAAAGTTTGATTTAAAGGCAGAGTTTTGGCAACTAGACATTGTTCCAAAGGACAAACATAAAATGATATTTTGTATTCCTAATAGACATTACCAATGGACTGTTATGTCGTTTGGTCTCAAAGTAGCTCATTCTCTCTTCTAAAAGGCAATGATTAGAATATATGAGCATATACTCCATAGTGTGCTCATCTATATTGATGACATCCTGTTATTCTCACCAAATGAAGACTCATACCTAGAGCTACAAAACAAATCATGAGTCTTACCAAGCAGTATGGAGTTATGTTGCCCCCAACAAAGATGAAGATAGTTGAAGAAGAAATTGAATTTTTGTTAATGAGATTTTGAGATGGTCAGTACTAACCAGGGCCTCACATTGAAGCTGAATTATTAAAGTTTTATGATGAAAACTTGACAAGAAAACAGATACAACAATTTCTTGAAATTGCTAATTATCTACACAGCTTTGTCCTTCACTATGCAAAACATGTGAAGCCTTTACAGCTCATGCTAAAGAAAGATTCTACATCATAGGGATCCAGTCAGACACTAGCAATTAAAACTCTAAAGCAGCTACTCCAACAGTTGTCACCTTTGCAGATTTCCTCTACAAGAAAAAGACTGTTGCAGACAAATGCTAGTAACAGCTACTGAAGGGTTATCCTCTTAGAAGAAAAAGAAGGAAAGAGATGAATCTGTGCACATGATAGTGGATCTTTCAAAGAATCTGAAAAACACTACTATTCCACTTTCAAAGAAATCCTAGCCATAAAAAATGGAATCAAGAAATTTGAGTTTCATCTGATCGATCACAAATTCACAATGCCAATGGATTGTTTGTCCTTTCCAAAAATCTTAGAGGCAAAGAAATCTGTACCAAATCCACAGCTACTTAGGTGGAAAGATTGGTTCAGTAAATACTGTTTTGAGGTAAAGCATATAAAAGGGTACTCAAACCTTGTCCCAGATCTTTTATACAGACCTCAAGGTATTTCTTTTATCCACCTAGCTTATCTAATTATACCAATAGCCTTTCCTTCTTCTTCCTCAACCTCTTCAGCTTCGTCATCCACACATTCAAAAATATCCAAATTACTTTATCTCAAAACAGGCACACCGCCTGAAGTTGTTTTGCCACGTACTTACTCCTAAATTACTAATTTAGCAGTAAAACATATATTCTCTTATCAGTCCATACTATTAAGAACCTTTGGCCTTACTTTTATGGAAGTTCAGGGGTTTCACCCTTTCTATCCATTCCTCAAGGTCTATACTTTTATGGATTTCACCTCAGTCAATGAAGACGGATAGATATGGCCTAAAAAGCTCTTAATCTTTCTATGGTACTTCTGTCACCTATACACCATAGCTATAGAAGTATGACCCCTCCATTTTGGACACTATCTTGATAAGCTACAAAGGAAAGTTCAACATAATCCTCATATTGTCACCTTCCTTAAATGGTTTCAGCCACTAAGTAAATGGATTGATTCCATGCATGCTACGGTTCAATACTGCTCTCCTGATACAACATTACATAAAAGGGTTATCTTTACTGTCCATAGGCTCTGTCTCATTGGTCCTTCAGGATTAACTCTAAGAATGCTTGGGTGCCTAAACTACTATAAGGAATACCAGTTTTCTTTATAGACTGACGCCCTTGACCACCATGAGCAACTCAGAGAGTTCCAACGCCACCTGTTTGAACAAAACAAGGTCATTCCCAAAGAAATATGGCATACTCTTGCAGAAGATGCTTCTTGGGATATTCTTCCTCGAAGGTATCATAATGATCTCAAAGCTATGTGTAGAGACTAGAAGTGTAATTCAAGCCAGAAGCTTAAAGCCCTTGACAACCAAATGCCAAAACCATACTCCCAAGATCCTTATGAACCTGAGAACTTGTATAAAAAATATGGAGATAATCTAATTCTGGTAGAAGAGATGCAGAAGAAAATCCAAACTAAAATGGAAGACGAAGATTATGAGATAATGAATCTGTCACCATCACATAAACCTATCCACAAAGGATAAGGAGGAATCTGCTTTTCCTATGTTGCCCACTCTTGATTATCCACTTTAGTTTGTCACTTGTAATAATTAGTGGGTAATGTTGTTTACTTTATTTTGTCTATTAGTGTGTAGTGTGATATGAGCTGGCCACTTTAGTTTGTCCTTTGTCTAGCTGGCTCCTTTAGTTTATCGTTTGTAATTATCAGGGAATCTCAATTCTTCCTTTATGTGTATATATAAGGAAGAATTCCCTTTTTTGTAATTCAAGTTAAGCTTACAAAAAATA
Organism: Omphalea diandra; assembly: GCA_949677035.1. NCBI lineage: Eukaryota > Viridiplantae > Streptophyta > Magnoliopsida > Malpighiales > Euphorbiaceae > Omphalea > Omphalea diandra. Next base: position 26,551 of record CATIWR010025377.1, read on the forward strand.
AAACTTCTCCTTCTAAAACTATGAGTAACTAAACTCTTCTCTGCCAATAGCCAACAAGAATACTATCATCTCTCCCCTTCCATATTCTTCCCATCTCTATCTTTGGTATTATTATCTCATGTCTTCACCATACTAAGAGGATTGTGGAAATCATTGGTGGACATACTAAGAGGACTATGGAGCTATTGGAGAGCACAAAGCTAAAGGAGAGTGGCGAAGTGGCTAAGGAGTGCCTGAGAAGCCATAGTCAAATGTTGGACTGCTTAACAAAGACTTGTTACTCTGTTGTTGCTGATCATAGTCATATGTGTATCCTATCCATAGTCATAGCACCACTTGTTATATTTTTGGAAAGCCACTTATCAATATTTAGAAGTATTTGGCCTGTTATATATATATATATATAAGATTAATTGTGAAATTTGTACATTACGTGACATTATTATAATAATAAAATTTTAATAAATTTATTATTTATTTTTATTAATAATTTTATAAAAATTATAGTCAAGAAAATAAAATAATAAAATAAATTACTCAAAATTTATAACTATGCATAAAATTAGTCTTAACAAAAAATTGTCTATTAATTTATATGTACTCTCAATGTTATATGACACAGTTTTAAAAAAAATTATTAAATTTGAATGAAATAATTCATGACAATTAATCAAATAAAATAATATTAAATATTTCATAATAAAAAATAAAATGATAAATAATTGCAAATTATATATATATATATATATATATATATGTGTGTGTGTGTGTGTGTGTGTGTGTGTGTGTGTGTGTGTGTGTGTGTGTGTGTGTGTGTGTGTGTGTGTGTGTGAAGTAATTATAATAAAAGATTATCTATTGATTTATTCAAAGTAATTGCAATAAAAGATTATCTATTTATTTATACATCCAATTTTGTATAATATAATGTTAAAATAAAATTTATTAAATTTGAATGAAGTAATTTTTAATAATCTATTAGACTGTTGCAAGACCTAATATGCTTAAAATTGTAAATAATCAATAAATTAATTTAAATCTTAATTTTTTATAATTTTTATTTTTTAGGTTTTCCCAATTTCCTGTTTAGAAGTTATTTAAAATTTTTACATTTTACGTTTTCTAATTTTTATATGATCTTAACTTCATGTTTAAAATTTTTAATTTTTATTTAAAAAGAATTTTATTTTTAAAAATTTTAAATTTTAAATTTTTTATATGGTAGTTAATGTTTCTAATTTTCAATTTAGAAATTCTTTTTGATATGACAATATTCCGTAATATAGTGTAAATTAATAACATGTGTGTGTATTATATACAATTATTTGATAAATGATAAAAAATAGTTTAAAACTAATTCTACGACTAAAATTAATAATATATATTGATTATCACTTAATATATTTATGCAATATAGTAATACATGAATTAATTACTCAAAAATTTTTAATAAATTTATTGTTATATTATCATTTAACACAAATATATTTATTCAATAGGTTGGATGTATATATTGAATATGTTTCTATATTTACATTACCAAGTTTTATACTTTCACTCATAAACATCAAATTCTTGACTATTTGTTTATTTTCGTCGCCATTGAGAGCTTTGCCCCAATTGTTTGGATTAGAGTGTTTCAAAGGATGACATAATTTTTTAAAGTTAGAAAATTCTTGCACCTTATATGATAATCTAATTTTCATGATAGGTAAGGTTTTCAAAAGGTTTTAAAACCTTTCAAAAATCTTTGTTTTCTCAATTATTAATTTTGTGAATTGAGAATTATTGATTTTTTAATTAAATAGCTTTATTTTATTGTTATAATTTCTGTTTAGTTATCTTTTTAAAATCTTCATGTTTACAAAATGTTTTCGTAATTTTAATAGAAAATATTCATTAAAATTTACTTCTGACCAAACAAAATAAACTATAAATCATACTCTACTTCACCTTCTTTCCAAATAGGATAAAGTTAAAATTTTAATATCTTTTTATAAAAATTTATTTTATCATATTTTAAAAAATCTTACCTTACTTTACCATCTATTTTTTCCAAAGAGAGGATAAAAGCAACAAAAGCAAAGTTAATAAGAACAACATCAACAAGGTACTGGTGATGCTTCTCTTGTCCAGTTCTTGATGGGCTTTAACTAGCCTATAAACACATTGAAAATTAAGTTTTATTTGCATCATGGATGTGATCCACTGGCAAGAAAAAATAATACAAGTTTAATCAATAATAGTTAAAATATTAAAGAATTTAATATTTTCATTTTATTAAAAATAATTCAAGCTACTAAAAAGAAACAAATTAATATTGAGTAAAATTTTTTTAATTTTATTTATTATACAATTTATATGATAAGGAAATTTTTTAATAATTCTAAATTGTCATAAATAAATTTATTATTAGGTTTACATTTAATTGACAAAATTTAATATGCAAAAATATTTAATATATACAAATTAAAATGTGAAACCTTTATAATATAAACATTTTTTTTTTTTTTGGGTGAATAAAGACCCGGGCAATGCCTGGAAAACATGAAAATTTCAAATGCCTAAATACATGTTTTTTTTTAAAAAAAAAAAAATTCATAATCCGGTTCCTGCCTTATTAGCGATTACCTTTTGGCAGATGGGTATTCCCGAACGTCGAGGATGACAAAATATGACGGAGCAGAGAGTAAAATCCTGTCCGTTGAATTTCTCCCTTTTTGTGGTCAATATTCAAAACGTCAAACAACGTGGTCGTTTTGCACGTCCTTTCCAATATCTCCATCGACATATAACCATTCGGCTCTTGACCAAAAAAGAAAAAACATATCACCATTCGGCAATTGTCACGGTGACGAGCGTCGGCCTGTAGTTTCCTTTAAATACACTTGCTCGTATGCTAACACACTTTTCTTCGTTCCATTTCCCCCTGTCCCATTCCTAATTTTCTCTCCTTTTCCTCTGGAACTTTCCCGAGAAAATCGAGGAGGACTTTAAAATATAATCTGCAACCAGATTCATAATAAATAGAGTTCGAAAATTTCAATGTATCATTTTATTTGGTTCTGTTTAGTTAACACAGTGTGGTAGGTCGGTTCGTAGAACTACATGATCGAATATAGATATACGTGATGAAAATTTCCTGAATTATGTTATTGTAGGTAGGCAAATAAAAAAAAAAAAACAGATTCCGGATTATAGGGAAATTAAAATTTTGAGGTTTAGATTACGTTTTGAGTGCAATTTCCAGTAATTCAATCCAAGCGGGGGGGATGAAGTGTTTTTTTTTTTTTTTTAATTTTTTATTATGTTTTCCAAATGATTTACAGAATTTGCGTTACAAATACCCACTGAACTCGAGACAGCTTTGCAATTGAAGACTCTGCAGTACTTGGTTGCACAAAGACCATGGCTTGGTAATATGCAATATCACCTCTTCTTATTCTTCTTCTTCTTCCTTTTTATTTATTTTTTTAAATTATTAATGTTTGGTTATGTTTTGTTTTTTTTTCGATAGTTTTCTTTGTTCTAATTTAATGTGTTAAGCCAAATGCCAAGTAAAAAGTTTTTCTTACCTCTTGTGGTTTGTGTTTCAGATCTTTGTGGAATTAATGTTCGACCTGTTGTGCCATTTGGGAGTGCAAGTAGAAGACAAAATAATGATCCTGCATTGATACACCGTTGCTTGCCCAATGAGCTACTCTTGGAGGTATTTCATGCCAATGATTTTCTTTTTTCTAAATCCATTTGACATTCTCTTTTGAATGACATGTTTTCCTTACAGAAACAGCAAATACTGTAGTTTATTAGTTATTAGTAGGACTTAGTTGGTTTGCACTTGATATTAGATTTTCTTAAGGCATATGGCAGTATTTTCTAAAATAGAATCAGTTGTGGACCACTGTAAAATGAGGAATAGAATAGGACATGGATAAATGACTTATGAATATGAATAGTGTGGTAGAATGTGAGAGACATGTTAGGCCACTCCAGTGCATCAACAAGGAATGTGACAGAGGAACAATAATGTATATTGTCAACAAGGAGATATGATAACTGACAATCATAATGTATATTCTTTGCAGGTCTTTTTACGAATGAATCCATATGATTTAGGAAGGGCTGCATGTGTTTGTCGAAATGGAGATATACTCTTCGTAACCCTATATTCTGGCATAATGCTTGCTTAAAGGCTTGGCAGGTAAGTTTGAATATTGTTAGGATTCTTATAAATCCTTTTCTTCTCATTTCTTCACATCCAGGCCTATTAGTCTAAATCTGAACTTCCTTTTCTTTATGCAGTTATCTGGAGTGGTGAAGAACTATAAGGTTTTGCAGTCAAAATATGAGAGTTCATGGAGAAAAATGTGGCTTTTAAGGCCAAGGGTCATTATGTTCTAATTTAAGCTTAAAGTATGACTTGTTCTTTTTAATGAAAAGTAAGAACATTATTTTATGTTGATTTTATTGATTTTTCTTTAAATGTTTCTATGAACTTATTCTTTCTTCTTGTTTTGTTTTATGTACTTGGACTTAGGGGTTGTTTGATAACACAATTCAATACTTAATTTTTAAAACTTGTTTAATAACTTTATTTATCTATTATTGAAAAAGTTCAATTCAGTTAGAATTTTCTTAAAAATAGTAAGTCAAAATTTTTAACTTAAAATTATCAGTTAACAGACTCAGCCAATAGATATTAAAATATTTTTATTAATATGACCTATATACCTTTCATAACTCAACAAACTTTCCTTTAAAAACAAAATCTATTTAATATTTATTCAATAGTTATAATTATTAAATAGATTAATTGTGCTCTTAATTTTCAATTTATATCAAACAACTATATAATTAAATACTTTTAGCATTTAAATAATTTACTACTTAAAATTCAATTTTTAAATTTTCAGCACTTAATTTTCAATTTTACCAAACACTGTCTTAGTTTTATGGTCTAAAGTTTCATATATATATATATATACACATTCATGCTTTTAAATATTGTTGATATATCATCATTTTGGTAACTTCAATAACAGGTTTTGGGAGGGACAATATATTATTTACACTGATTTAATAAGTGATTCATATGGAAAAGTAAAAGCATGTATTTTTTATACTAGTGACCGAAGTATATGTGGATATTATACACTCCATTAGTTTATATAATAAATAAAATTACAATAGGTAATGATTAGTTAGTTTCTTGCTTTCATTGAGTTATTTTGATAATGGTCTAAAAATTTCATGGCAGCAACAACCGTCTCAGACTGAATCAATCTTACTCATCTTGAATCTAAATCGCTTTTTCCATTACCATTTAACACTTCTGTTTTTTAACACCCTCATGGAATTTATCCCTCTATTTTCTTTGGAGTATTTCTATTTTGGAGGAGAAGTCAGGGGTGTAATCGGTATACCGCGAATACCGATACCGCCAAAACCAAAACCAGAAAACCATAATACTGATACCGATACCGTATATCACGAAAACCGCCAAAACTGATACCGTTAAAATTATGCGGTATACCGATGCCGATACTGAAAAATGTAGCAAAATTGAGTATTTTCAATGATTTTAATAATTTTAATAAGTAGTAATCAAATATTATTATATGAAGTCGAAAAAATATAATAATTAGAATAAATTAGATAAAATTGA
>CATIWR010025378.1:0-37878 GCA_949677035.1 Omphalea diandra
ATGAAAAATAACTTAAAAAAAATAACTAAAAATATATGAACCATACCGAATTAATTTTAACTGAATAATTGAAATATGTATTATACACATAAAATATAAGACAATATATTTATATTTGAAACTTATTTTACTCGCGCGCGCACACACACACACACACACACATATATATATATATATATATATAATGTGTATAATTATATATTTATTAGTTTCTTATATAAAAATTATTATTTTATAATTTCATAAATTATTTTTTAAAAAATAATAAAAATAAAAATATTTACTTTATGAAAAATTTTCATGGGATGAGAAGTTTCTACAAAAGTGGGACAAAAGGAAAATTCTCTCCTTCAAAAGAGTAGGATAGAGAATGGAGGATAACTCTCGCCCTGTCACTTGTATTCATAAGTCAATGTTCTCTTCAACTAATATTTTGAAATTTTACGATGAAATAATATAATTTCAGAAGTAATTTTAATGAAATGTTACAAGATTGAAGTAATTTTGATGGAAAAATTCATGTTGTTCTCATTTGTTACTCTATTACAAGTTGAGAAACTTATTTAACTCTTTAGCCAATACTAAGTCTTCCAAAACCTATTTCAAGGCTTTCAAATTTATATTAACAAGAAAAAAAATAACAATAACATTGTTTTTTCTTATTAGAATATGTTTTAATTAGTCGTATTTTTAAAATATTAATTTTATGAGGTTTGTCTCATCACATTAGATGAAATTGTCTATAGGGCATTGAAGGGAATAGAATTTGGAGGACTGAATGGGATGAATTCATTCTTCAGAGACTAAAGGGACAATGGGAAAAATGCTTTCAACTAACAATGGGAAAAAAAATGAAGCTTGAACAAATGGGAAACCGCAAAGCAAAGGGTAAAAACGCGAACAAGAAGAGGACCAACCAAACCTTAGGCCAATATCCTAATCCAATTATCCGCACCTCATTCCTGCTTTTCTCTTGTATTATGTCTGGATGCTTCTATTTGACACGTTTCTTTCTCTCAACTGTCTTCCTTGTTATAAATACCCTTTGCATATCTCTTGTTGAATTTTTGTTTTCCCTTTGGGGGTTTCTTGTTACGAGTAAGAGAGAGAACATTGAACCAAAAAAAAAAAAAAAGAATCTCAATACTGAGCGAGAGAGAGAGATAAACAAAACGAACCTTTCTCTTCAACAAACAACAAAAACCCCAAATATCAACTGCAACAACAAAAGCAACAAATTTTGTTTTTGAGATTTCATAAGAAGATCTGATAACACACAAACAAAGGAATCCATTTATAGATTACCAAAGACAAGGAGACAGGTAGAGAGAAAAAGAGAGAAACCTACTTTGAAAGCTTCTTTTTTTTTTTTTTTTAATTTTTTCTGTTTTAAGATCTTGCCCATCTCCTTATACATTGTCTACTTTGAAATTTCATTTGAACCTTTTTGATTCTTGCTTCCTATTTTTGCCCATATTGAAGGTATCAATTTTGCTTTTTTCTAGTTTTGTTTCTTGAAAAATCCTTGCTTTGTCATTCAAGTGCGTTTTATTGTTGGTTTTGGAAATTTAAGATTAGGGTTCTTTTTTGTTGGTTTATTTAAGTGGGTGTTTTGCTTGACGTGGGTTTTGTTGGTATGTTCTAGGGTTTGATCAGATCGTCACTAGAATCAACCCTAATTATGGTTTTTGGAGTATTAGGGCTATGATCAGAAATTTGTTGTTGTAATTAAGGATTGGATTGTATAGCTAGTTTTCAATATTAACTTTTCAACAAAGTAGAGATTTTCGGATCAGTAGGAGCTGTGGTTCTTCTGGCTCTGCACATTGAATCTGCAGAAGGGAAATTTTCAATATCGTTCTTAGCCACAAGCCAAGAGACTCTTTGAACTGAACATAAGGTGGTTATGGATGTTTTGCATTCATGGGTTTGAGTTATTGATTCTTATAGTAAACGGAAGCTCCTGATATTCGTTTTTGCTTGTGAGCAGGTTCTGATATCTATGTTGGCCTAGTGGTAAACAAAAAGGATCAGATTGCTTTGGAAGTGCAGCATCTCAAATAAGTCTATCGGATTGACATTGATTGATTTCCACGTAACTGGGTCATTGTTGGAGCTAGCTAATTGTTTTAATCCTACTAGAACTGAGCATTTAAGCTTCCTTCATACTCTTATTTCCAGAGACTAGTTTTAGTTGAAATTGGGAAATTTCTGAACTGTATTTGTGATAAGGGTACACCAAGAAATTTAGGCCTGGAAGGTGTTTTTGGGAAGGCTATGGATTGATTTTTCAAGCTGGAAATGACCGCAGGGACATGGTGCATGGACAAGAGCATAGTTTCTGGTCTGTTCCTTTGTTGGAACAACATTACAAGGATCTAGGAGAAACTTCTTGCTTTGTGGAAAGATCCCACTTTGCCATTTCCAGAATCATCTGCAATGTCTCGCTGCTTTCCATTTCCACCTCCAGGATATGAAAAGAAGACTACAGTTGATGATACAGACTTACTAAAAAAGGTTTATATAATCTTTTTAATTAACTGCAATTGCTAGCTTGGATTGTATTCATGTTTGGATCTTTCATTTCTGGCCATTCTATGTCTGTAGTTGTGTTGAATCGTATAAAATGCATGTGATTTAACTTGGGAAATTTTGTTGGAATTTGGAACATTGACTTTAAGGCATTTCAGCTTGAGAACTGGAACAGTACCGAGAGTTTCTACCCAGCAAAATTTTGAGAGAATTGTATGAAACTTCACTGCAAGATAGAACAAAGTTTATTAGTGCATTTATACTGAATTTGGAAACCCCATAGAAGAAAACAATGTCAAAGATGACACATATGGAGATGATGCAGTTTTACAGGAATAGTTTTGCAATCTATAGATATTTTTTTTCAATTAAATGGCCTTGAAATTTTGATAATGTCAAAAATGGGGCTAGGAGAGTATATGAATCAATTGGAAAAACAAAGACAAGTCTGCTACAGGCAATTTTTCAAAGTTATTTCTAGAGATGACATGGGATAATTTCCACCATTATCTGTGTTTTGTCTGAACCGTGTTTTTGCTTCATTTCGTAGACTGCATCTTGCCAATGTGATCCTTTTTAACCCACGCATTTTGTGATTCCAACCAAAATTCATGTAGTGATCTTGTTTGGTATACATGATATTGATGTGGCTGTGGTGCATATGCCAGAGGCCCCATGGATGCTTTTTCCTTAGTAGTTCTTAAATCATTGCTTACAAATTTGATTTGGTGCCTTGATTGCTTATACCATATAGGACACATGCTATTTGTTTTACCTTTGTGCTTAAGATGAGCTTAAGATGATTGACTTCTTAACATGTTTCTGCATGTCTCATTTTTTCCATGTAACATAGTTCAAAATATCATAAGGATTGGTGTCCATCATGTCTCATTTTTTCCATGCAACATAGTTCAAAATATCATAAGGATTGGTGTCCATCTAAGGTAGTTCAAGTTCATGCATGTCCATTTCTACTGTTCTTTATTAGTAAAGGAAATGCTCCTCTATTCCATGTTTTCTTGTTTATATGTTAAATGGCTTTAGGGTGGAGTCTGTGCTTGGAAATTTAGAGCGATTGTTTTCTTTCAAACTTTTTTCATCAAAGATTATATGATTGGTTGTATGTTTTTCATCTGTAGGTCAAATTCTAAAGAGGAATATATGGCCATGATTTACTTGCTGAATATAATTTGTCATGTTAACTTCTTAATATCTTGTCAGAAAATGTGTCGCTAGTTGTTTTCCATGTATTTCTGACATTTGTTTATTCCAACTATTTCTAGTTTTTTTTTATTATGGAATAATTATCTATATTTGAATTAGCTTGGCATATGAGCATTGGATATGAAAATTTTGCTATCTGCTTTAATTTTTTTTGGTCATTGAGAGTAGTCTTATTTTTAGTGATAAGCCAATTTGAATTTGGCACATGCTTGGTTTGAAAACAAAATATGCTTATGAAATAGGTTTCTCTGGTTAAACCTGGATGGCTCGTTTTAATTGGTTTTATATTGATGATAAAATTTGTGAGCTTCAAGATGAACTTCTTGCAAAAGAGTACACACATAAGAAATGTAGCAATTTAATTTTTCAGCTTTAGCATATATTGCTTCATTGCTAGGTTCTTCATTCATGTATATTTGCTTCATAAGTCTTGAAATGGAGTGGAAGAATATAAGCTACTAAATTGAATATTTTTATATTTGCCCTATAGGTCTTGAAATGGGGGTGGAACAACATAAAACTACTAACCTGACTTTTTTCTTTTTTTTCACTGGAGATGTATAACTTGCATGCTCTATGCTAAAAAAGGTCAACGTTGATAGTTATATGAGATGGTTAATTGGAAAACAGGAGAGCACTATACTTGAAGTAACATGCTAGGGAAAATACTTATGTATTTCTTATTAGGAGAACTTTGTTACTGAAAGAAATATAAATTTACCTTGAGCAAGGATCTAGTTCTGAAACCTTCTACCTTAGCCTATCACAGGCCAAATTTGCCAATTTATTGGACAGACATAATGGAAAAAAAAAAAATTTTAAACTTTCTAGGTTATTGTTATAAATTTATATTTGAGCACAAGTTTTTTGTCTTAGTCGATGCAAAATGAAGAGAAAGGAGGATTGCCTTTCCTGGAAGAAGCATTTGATGACTTCTATATCAACCGGGGCAAGGATCTTGAATATTAATGATATACTAAAATGATAAGACCAAATGGTTATAGATGGTTTCTTTATGATACTGACAAAGCAGTTGATGATCTTGTATTATATTACAAATGGGTTGGACAATTTTGTGAAGGAAAAGGAATATAAGTGTTTTTGGCTCGAATCGATCATCTTCATGCCTAGAGATCAATGGCTTTTCATTTGCACTGTTGATCTAGTGATCAGTATAGTGTGGAATAGATTTAATGGATTTGTTGTATTTTATTTGATACACCCTTCTGCAGATTTGAAAACATGTTGCAGCACTTTCTGGTTTAATTTCATCAGTTTTCTTGTACAGGAGCTATCTTTTGTTATGATGTATCCTTTGGCCCTTGGCTTTGCACCCTCATTGTACTTTTCTTAGTTGTATTTCGATTCTTTGTGTTAATCAGGGGAAAAAATGAGGGGCTTAATGTTCTGCTGTGTAAGGACAATTAGGATACTTACACAGGGGATCTAAAAATCCAACCCTATTGTGAAGCAATTGTGTTGTACCTTGTTTGGTTGGTATTATGATGCACATATATTCCCTAGGGAGTGGCTGGTATCTATATTGCTGCTTTTATTTATCCTGACATGATTGATAGTTCATTGATGCGTTTGCATTTTCTATGATGGCCACAATTGAATATGAACTTGATCTGCATTATAAAGGTGAGAGATCACTTTGATTTTTATGATTTTTCGAAGCTTTTTGTGGGAAGATTAAATTTTGAGTGGCTTTTAGATGTGATGAACTTCTACTCATAGAATCTGAAGGTCAGTGGGATATACATGGATTTGTAAATATGCTCGTCTTGGTAAAGAAGAAATTGTAAATACTGGAGACTTTATGACAATACACATCATTTCAATGTGAAAAATCCAAGGCAGGTCATACAGCTTGTGTGAAGCATACAGTTTTCTGTCTCTTTGTGATTTTCTTAGTTGATTGCTGGTGGTCATCATTGGTGCAGTATTAGTTCAATATAAAAGAGAATTTTTATGCTACTGTTTCTGGCAATTGAAACATGAGCAACTGGGAAATACATCTAAATTTATGACTTCTAATATTTAGGTTTTGCTGAAATTGTTGTCATAGTTACTTGCAAAGTTTTTTTATGTTGATGTTTTGAAATTGCTTTTTATATTTATACTCGTAGTTGCCCATTTAAAAGATCTTTTTTTAATAGTCGTCAGTTTCAAGATTTTTTTTATTTATGTTGAAAAGAAACTATTTTGTCTTCTTGTTCATGGATTCATAATATTTTCATATTGGCATTGCATAAGTGTTCATGGTAATGGCTAACTTTGATAATTCGTTGCATGCATTCCCATCTTAAATTTTCTTAGATTTACTGTATGCTACAGAAATTTCTTTTGAGTTTTTTCTTTGTCTTAGCTTATGTCCATTTATGGTAGATAATTTAGGGTTGTATTCATAGAGCATTAGTCTTCAGCTATGTTGGCCAGATCTGTAATGATTGTTTTTGGAACTTCCAAGGTTGAGACTTTGAAATGAAGTCAATTTTGCCCGTTAATATTTTGTCTGCCTTTAACATCTCTATGATAATAAAATTTCCTGTACTTTAGTTTGTGGTCTTGGCTTAGTGTTAAAGATGAGGTTTTTTAATATTAGGTGCCTGGGGTCAAAACCTATGTTACCTAGTATGCAGCTCGCTGTGGCACGCAATTTGCATAAAGGAAAGTGGTCAAACCTCACCAGTGTAATCCTAATATTCCTATATTCCATAAAATTAAAAATCATGGTGTCTCTATGATAATTGTCTTTAGCAACTTTCTTATATGTTGTGGATGCTGTCTGCATGTTGACATGGATTTTGTCATACCCTTTAGTTTACCAATATTATCTCTCCTACTTTTAGGAATAGACAGCAAATTTTCTGTGATGGCTGGTGCAGATAAATTGGCTTGCATGTGATTTCCAGTTATCCTTTTAATTTTGGTTCGTCTCTAACTCAAATGTTGTTTTCAGGAGAAGCATAAGGAGAAAAAACATAAAAAGGATAAGAAGGAGAAAGAAAAGAAAGAGGGTAAAGAGAAAAGGGATAAAGAAAGAAGTAAAGAAAAACATAGGGAAAAGAAAGACCGGAAAGAGAAGCACAAAAGCAAGGATAAAGAGAAAAACCGGACTTCAGAGGAGAAGAAAGTTGAAAGGCAACCGGAGTTCTACAATGCAGGAAAGTTTGATTCAAACAACCTGCAGAAGAATGAGATTAAGGATTCTATATATATGCTGGAGTTGTCCGGAAGAATTAGGGATGGAGAGAGAGCATCCAGAAGCCAAATGGTTCAGAAGGTTGCTGCTACAGATCAAAGAAGAAGTGAGGTACGAGAAGTGGCAGTGGAGAGAACTATTAGCAATCAAACTGAGGAGAAAGACAAAGCTAATAATAAGAATGAAGATCGGAGGAAAATCAATGGACAGAGAATCCATTTTGACACAAGGGGATTGGAAAAAGCATTTGTTCCAACTTTCTGTGGCGTGGATCAAGAAAGAGTTCAAAGAATTGTTAAATTGGTGGAGAACAAAGATGCTGAAAGGCAAGTGGATGGGAAAGAGAAAAATAATCAGAAGGAAAGTGATGATAAGGGTGACAAATACAAAGCCAAAGAACGAGACAAAAATAGAAAATCAAAGGACAAAGACCAGAATAAAGACGAGAAAAAGGAGAAGGCGAAGGAGATAACTGAACTAAGTAAAGAGAAGCCTAAATTAAACGAAAATGTCTCTAAACTACAAGAGAGTACAGAGGACTCCTTAGACTTCCGGAATATCAAATCATTAGAAACATTGAAGTTAAGCAATGCTGCTGCTGTGGGAAACCTTGGAAAACGTAAGGAGCTTGAGGGAAATGGATATTTACTTGGTGAGTCCTTTCCTGTTTTGTACAATTATCACACTGCAGTGTCTCTATTTCTGTCTCTTGATTGGAACCTAGTATGGTAATTATTCATCATTGTAATTAGATGGCCCAATATCTAATCACCTGTTCCCTGGTGCTATGATATTGGTATGTTTTTCTACTCTTAGAGAACCTATAAGTGAAATCTATCTCAAGTTGCTGTCATTGTTTTTCGGACACTGAATGTGTTCTTTTTTTCTCTTTTCTTTTTTTTTTTTTTTTTTTTTTTTTCCCTTCACCTGTGTGTATGTTAGGGGTGAATGTTGGGAGGCCTGTGGGGGTTTTGGGGAAGTTAGATGAATTGTGTAGCTTCGTATCAACTTGCTGTATTTTGTACCTTATTCTTTAATTTTTTTCACAGGCAATGGGCATCGGCCTAATAAATTTCCAAGACCTTTGACTTCCTGTAACGCAGCTGTCAAAAATGGAAAGAAACCGGAACTATGCCAAACTCCTATTCAGTTTGCATCTGAGAAGCTGGAGGGGCTAGCTAATAATCATAAAATTGATCTCAAGGAACGAAAGATTAATGGCTTGATAGCTGCTCAGCAGCCCAATATATGCTCAACAAAGCCCTCATCTATTGGCATGCCGGCTAATGAGAATGGTGAAACGTCTTTGAAACCACATCCTGACACTAAGTATTTGCGTCAGATACTGTCCGTACCAGAAATGGAAGAATTGCCTGATGTAGATGAACAGGAATGGCTGTTTAGCAGTAATTATTTGCATTCTGAAAAGCTCAGCAGGAGTTCTACTGGGTTTGATGGAACGCATCAAGTATGGGCAGAAGCTCTTCGGATAGAGTCAGTTGACATTTCAGCACTGCCATATGTGATTCCTTACTGAATTAGTGGTAAAATGATACGAATTTTCTTCTATATATCCCTAATATGGCTTGTAGCCTTTAGGGAGCTCTTAGGGAGGTATGGTGGCAACTGGGTCTTGAGATTATCTGTCTGTTATTTGCTGTTCATTCATTGTTTGCCCAGCACATAGTTTGTTAAGGTACAGATAGTAATTCCTATTCCTGTTGCAGTTATTGTTGATGATGTCCGATTTCCTTGTTCTGGAATTGATGTTATTTCCAAATGCGACAGGTGCATAAGCTAATATTTTTTTGTTGTTTTTTTGTTTTCAGGTCCGTTGAAAGATTTTGTTGACTTATTTGTAGCAGCCATTGTTGAGTTTTCTTCAGAAGAAACATTCCCCAATAGAGCTGGTGAGAAAAAGGACGTGTGAAACTGAACTTGAGATGGTTCGTCTGATTTTTCTTAGCTTTAGAGCATAAACGTATAGGTAGATTAGAGTCAAAGTATTTTTGTGGCCTGTATTACGCGCAAAATTTTGATTTGTATAATGAAGGACGTTATACACATTTTGTAAATTAGAGGGCAAAATAAAAGAGCCAAATATCATTCATTTAATCTCAATTATAGTTTTCCCATATTTGGTTTAAGTGTAGGTTGGAAAATTTTTTTGGCTGCAGTTAAAACTCTGTTAGAGGCTACACTTATAATGATCTCATATCTGAGTGTTTGTTTGATTAGATGGATAACTTGTACTCATAACAAGCTGTCCAAAAGCACCTCATCAATGATTTTACTGTGTTGTATGGCCCTTTCAGATCATGAATTGGCCTTATTGCGATTTAATGTTGTACGTCTGCTGATATGTGCAATAAAACAAGCAATTTATTGTTCAGGTTTTTACAGATGAGGAATTTTGATGCAACTCTGATTGACCTAATTTAAGTAGAATGTTTGTTTTGTTGTAAAAGATGGGTTTTGGTGGAACAGCAAATCCAGTGTTACAAGAAGGGTTATATGGAAGTGTGAGAAGGGTTATATGGAAGTGTGAAGACGCGGGCGTGCAATTTATTTGTAGTGGAAATGATGGAGTTTGTTGTAAAGAAAAACTGCCTACCCATTTTATGACATCCTTAATGTCTTACCTTGGACGATAGACTGCTGGACTTAGGCTCGACAGGCATCATGATCATCGACTTTGCGTCTTTGTGGCATCTGCCGCTAGTCACACTCCTTGCTCATGGTATGTGGCATCTGCCGCTAATCACGCTCCTTGCTCATGGCATCATTAGGAAACTAAGGAAATAAGATTACTCCTCTCTAGTGCAAAATTTTTTATGTTTTTTTATTTGAAACATTGCTACGCAGATAAATATATTTAACCAGAGAAAAGTGGATAGCCTATCAAAGGGAGATAAAACAGAGTTTCTGGATATTCTTACTGTAAATAATTTTTAAAAAATTTGGAAGAGTTGGCTCGAAAATGCATCGTAATCGAAGTAGCAATTATAGTTTTCATATTATTAGTAGAAAAAACTGTAATTATTTTTGAATTCTTAAATTATTATATTAATATTATTATTTAAAGAGATTAGGGTTAATAAGGTACAACTATAACATCACCTTGATAATTAGACTAATATGATATAATTGCAACTTTTAAATAGGAAAATAGATTCATAAGAAAAGGAATTTTGAAATTATGATTTTATATTAACATTACTGAGCTAGTAATGAGGACTGCGCAATCATTTCAAGTTAAACAACTAATTGAACAGAAAAATTGAAACATTGAACTTAAAAAATTCAAATCGACCAAAATTAATTAAGTATAAAGATCAAATCGATTTGATATAATTTGATTACTGTTTGATTCGGTTTAAATTCATTTTCTTAAAAATTAATTTTAAAATATTTTAATATAAATAATAGTTTTTATTATATATTTTAATATAAATAATAAATTTTTAAATAGATGTTTTATGTATTTTTATATAATAATGAATTTAAATAAGTTTAAACCATTTTGATTTGATTAATATAAGGTAAAAATTAGTTTGATTTGATTTAAAATTAATTTTTATAATATAAATTATTTTGTATAATATATTTTTAATATAAATAATGTTGTTAATAGATTTTTAAGTATTTTAATAAAATAGTGAATTTAAATAGATTTGTATAGTTTTTAATTTAGTTTAATATAGATTTAAATTATTAATTTGATTTAAAATTATTCAGTTTAATTTGTTTAATTAAAACCTTTTTTTTATATAGAAAATCAAACTAAATCAAATCATCGAATTTTTTTAAAAAGAATCGAATTAAACCTTCATAAAAATTAAACTAATTCAATTAATTTTTCAGTTTAAGTAAAATTTTGCTCATCCCTGCAATTAGTCATGTATTCCATTGTCAATCTCATAATTAGTCATGCATTCCGTTGTCAATCTCATAATGCAATACCTTAAAAGGTTAAGAGTTAAAAAAATATTTTTCCTGTTTTACATTTCAATAATTTTCCAGAGTAAATGCTTCTCTTTTTTTACTTGTTTTTTAATTTTTAAGTTTTTAGTTTGAGTCCGCTATTGATCAGTGGGTGGTACTCTATTATCTTTTTTTTTTTTTTCTATTTTTAATAAACTTAAATTTATCATTTTTTATTATATAATTATATATTTTGTATAATATTTTTTGTTTCTCTTTGTCATGTTTTCTTATTTCTTTTTGTAGGTGTCTTCTCTTATTTTATTAATATTATTTTTATTTTTAAAGTTAAATTAATGTTGTTCTACTTTATATAATAAATGTGATTTTTTTAAGATGCTCCGATAATTATATTAAAAAAGTGTTAAAATTTCAAGATAATTTTAGATTCTTACGAAAAACATCTCTAGTAGTAAATTAAAATATTCACATCATTATATAAGATTTAACTATACTTTTTTAGTATCAATATCTTTGATTATAAATATTTAATTATTGATTTAATTAAAAGATATTTTTATTAAACAATAATTTAAAAGAAAGATTACAATTTTTTTAAATAATTTGGATTTATATAAAAAATGATATGTTATTATATTACAATATCATAATTAGCATAAGTTTAAAATATTTAAATAATAATTTAATATTATATATTTATTTAATATTTTAAATAATTAATAATAAAATTATTATATATTATATCAATAATGTAAAATTATATATTATGATATAATAATATAATATAATTATATTATAATATAATAATGTATATTAATTATAGTATCAAAATTAGTTTTAAATCATTATTTGTCATTTGTCAAATAATCATATATAATAGAATCATACATTATTTTATATTATGTTATTAAAAACTGTCACTTAGAAAATATTTTAAAATAAAAATTAAAAAACTCAATTGTCATAATAAAAATAATTCTAAATTAAAATCTAAAAAGTTAAAATACTAAACAGGAAATCAAATTCATCTAAAAAAATATTTTGAAGAAAAAATTAGAAAAACTTAAAAAGTAAAAAAAAATTAAATTACTTATAAATAGGAGAAAAATCTAAAAAGTGAAAATTCTGAAATAGGAAGTCAGGATATTCTAAACATGAAATTTTAAAAATTTTAAAAGTAAAAAAATTCTAAATAGGAAACTAAAATTTAAATTAATTTTATTGGTTGTTCAAAATTCTAAGTATATAAGGGCAAATAACAATATAATAGATTGTTAGAAATTATTTTGTTCAAGTTTAATAAATTCTCTTAAACATGTGCTACACAAGATTAAAGATAATCTTTTATTACAATTATTTCATATATCTATATATAGTTTAGAATTATCTTTTAATTTTATTTTTTATTATGAAATACTTAATATTATGTGTTTGATTGATTATTAAGAGTTATTTCATTCAAATTTAATAAATTTTTTCTTAAAATTATGTCATATAAGATTTAGCAACTAACTTAATATGAAATTTAATTTATTATTTTATTTACTTGATAATCATTTTTATAAAATAATAATTTGATTTTAATTATTATTTATATATAATTTTAATTAATTATTTAATGAGAATAAATATTAAATTTATTTAAAATTTATTATCATAATCATAATTTGCAATGTGCGCGAGTTTTGATCTAGTATATACTAATGAAGAATTTTTTCTAAAAAAAGGAAAATTATTGTTGGTGTGTGGCGCTTGTGTTGCACTCAAAGCAATTTTTCTTTTTCATACTAAAATGATTCAAATATTTTTTTTTCAAATTCTATATAGAAAATAAATAAAATATTTGGTTCTTGGATGCTACAGCTTTTTTTGTATACAAATTTTGTACAACAAAATATTTAGTGCATTCTCTATAATTTTTTTCTATATAAAATTTTGTACAAAAAATGAATAAAATATTTGAATGTCTTGAATGTTATAGTTTTTTTTCTTCAAATAATTTGGGCACTAAAGTTTTTTGAATAAATAAGAAACAAAATTTGTTCAAGTGTATACAAATGCATATACAAAATCTCTTCAAATTTTATACAATAAAATAAATAAAATTTATATTTTAAGTGAATAAATTTATATTTAAATAATAAGCTAAATATAGTCTAGTATAGTTACTGTTACCATAAATGGTGTTTGACTTATTATAAATTTTTAAAAAATACAGAAAACGAATGAAAAATGATATAAAATTTGATAGAAAAAGGTACAGAAAGTGAACCAATTCAACATTCAACAAAAAAAATCAAATGTGGGCTAATAATGACAATACTGTAATTATTGCAAGGTTTGACACCTATCAACTTCAAAAACAAAAAACTTGCATGGAGTATTGATATAATGCAAAGCATAAAAATGACTGCAAAGTGATAGGATTGACAATTTTTTACATGACCTAATTAAACGACATGACACGACACATAGTTAAATGAGTTTTAATTTAACATAAATAGATTTGGCTCGTTTATGACACGATACAAATGTAGTTTAAATAGATTGACCTGCCTAAATCATAATAAATACAATTAAACACGATTATATAATTGGTTAACATGTAATATGTAATATAAATATACACGTTTAAACACGATTTAAATAAAAATATTTATATAAAAAAATATATTTAAATTCAACTTTATATTTATTTAGATTTTTAATATTTAATCTACTTTCTTAATATGTAAATATTTTTTAGTTAAAAATTAAAAATTTTTAAATTTTTTATATAATTTTAGATTGAAAGTGTATTTTCGTATCATGACATGTTAATGATACGATTAATTAAATGAATTATACTGATTGTGTAATATAACTTATTTCATAAATATATTTATGTCAAAATTAAAAATTTTGACATAATTAATTAAATATATAATGTTTGCATTAAGTTTTTTTTCATTATATACATGTCTCGACAATGCATAAATTGCCACCCCTACTGAGCCGGACAAGGAGATCACCACCACGCGGCAATAACCCAGCAATCCAACAAAATGAATTGGCGGTTGGCACTAATAACCTTCCCTGGTTCTCCAAACTGGAGGTCTGACCCTTAGCTAATAAGAAAAATCCTAAAGCAGAGTTAACTAGAAGTTCATTAACGATCAACCAAACCAGAACATCAAATATGGGCGGAGATCGAGTTACTCCTTTTAGTTTTATTCCTGGTACTGTGATGTCTACTTCTTTCCTAATTTGCCTTGCTATTTAATATTTATTCAATGTCTTTTTGCTATATTTCTTGTTAATGCAGATGAAGAATCTTCATTGGAGCAAGAATCATCCCTTAATCCTTCTTATCAATATCTCAGGTTTCTTGTAGTTTCTTTCCTTTTTCTAATTCCTTAGCCTTTATTTGGTTGCCTAGAAAGTTAGAACCGTGACATAGAAAATGAAAGATATAAGCTTTACTCTTGTCACAATGTTGTCAAAATCGCGAGTTGACTCGTACGATTTTACGATTTTATGAGTCAAATTCATGTGAACGATTTAACTCGTACATAAAATCGAATTTGTGGTCAAATCGAGTGAAATCTAGTAAATTCGAGTATTGACTTATTATTTGTTCTTTTTGATTTTTCTATCTAATTTTCTACTCCTGTTGTTATATTATTTCTCCCTATTTTTCTCTGATTTTCTCTCTTTTTTGTTGTTAGAATGCTCCATTTTCTCCCCTTTTTCTATTCCTTATTGCTCGATTTTCTGTTGCTGTGACTATATATTAATTGTTAATTGCCAATTGCCTAATCCTATATGACTGAAATTGAAATAACTAACTACTACTGTTGGGGAGTAAAGTTTTACACAAAAAAATGGCTTTTGAGTTGGTGATAATATTTGTCTTTATTAGTGATAATATTTGTGAAAATACTAATAATAAGTCTTTTGGTGGCAATGAAGTTGAAGATGATGGAGATGAAAATAGCAATGATGTTGATGCTGATGAAGATGAAGGGGTTGATTTGAATAAAAATGTTGATAATTTTTTTTAAATGTTATATTTTATTTCATGTAGTATTTATTTGTATATTTGGTATTATTAACTTAAATGTGTAATAGATTTGAACTAATTTCTTTTAGGTATTTTAATGTTATGGTATGAGATATGAACTTGAATCTCTTTATGAACATATTCTCTTATGATCTTCTTAATGTAATTATGTGATTAAATTTAAAAAATATCTTATTTATATTTTTATATATGTATAATTATATTTTAAATGATATTTTATTATGTTGTACAATCTTACGATTTTACGATTTTGATTGTAAGGTCCTCTACTGATTTTAGAGTAAAAAAGTGAGTTTGACAACGTTGCTTGTGACTGATCATGCTATTGTTTTAGGCTCTCTTTTGCAGAAAATAACTTATTTATTGAAAATGTTTATGAAGGAAAATATTTTAAATATTTTCTGGTGTTTGGAATATATTGAAGAAATATGAATTTTCTTTTTATTTTTAAGATTATAATAATATTTTTAGACCACAATCACTTTTTATTTATATTATTTATTATATAATATGAGAGAAATACATTAAAAAATAAAATTTTTATGGGTGCACTGATTGTCGTGACCACCACTAGTGATGAGATGTTAGTGATCATAGATGATTGGTAATAATAAATATACAAATAAATATCTATTTATATGATTAATTTTCATTTGGATGAGTTGATAAAAATTTAGAAAATGATTCTTCTCTTTTTTAAAAAATTATTTTCCTTAAAAATGACTTAGTTTTCCATTGACCAAAAAAATATTTTCAGTTGATCAATTTTCCTAAGTCTGAAAAATATCAAAAAATGTGAAAAATGTTTTCCGGGAAAATATATTGTACAAAACAAATGGAGCTTTTGTCTACAAAATATAATTTATTTGTGGGAATTGCATAATGGTTTTGGTGTCTTTTGTTGAATGTTATTATTATTTTATTCTTTTTATTTTTGGTTACTTTTAGGGATGATGACTTAAGTGGGAAGCTTGAGGATGGAATGGTGAATGAAAAGAATGGGTTGATATTTGGACGATACGTTGAAATGGGTCAAACGGTTATTTCTCCAACTTTGGAATTTGAAGCTGATCAGAGGAAGAAATGCAAGGCTTACAAGGAAGTATTGCAGAGTTATGATGTGTTAAGGAGTAGAATAGAGAGCTTGAAGGAGGCCAAGACCAAAATATTGAGGTATTCATCATGTCCTTCTTGTGATTCATTTAATTTAATTATATCAGTAATGGTAGCTACTGGAATGAAAAAAGAATGGCCAATTTACAGCATTTTAGTCTAGTAGAACACTTTGTCTCTAAAAGTATGGGAATTGAGACATTTTTAAGTTAATTTATTGTCCATTTATAGAACAAAAGAACTTTTTGGATGCTTTCAGTTTTTAATATGCCTCTGTGAAATCTAATTAATCAGAAGTCTTTTGAAGTAACAATTTAATTGCTTGCACATAATATGGTGGGTGTAAGGAATTTTAGAAATACTGAAATTTAGAAGAATTTAAAGAAGTTTAGAAATACTGAAATTTTGAAGAATTTGCAATTTAGTTTTTCTAAATTGTTGTTTTTGTATTCATGTTCTAAACCTAGATTAATACTGCAGAAGATGATAGGTTTTAAATTGTGCTACATTCATTGAATTTAGGAATTTCATAAGAAGCTGTTTTGATGATAACTGAGTTTCCAATATTTTATTTTGATGATAAGTCAGTCTATGATTTCGCTTCAATATGAATCAAAAGATAGATTTTGTTCATTGCAGTAGGCTGTTACATTAGATCTACTCATTGCAGTAAACTGTTATATTTGGAAATTCTGGTGGCACAGAGTCGCATAATCTGATTACGTATCATATACTTTTGCTGTTTATTTCTGGAATTCATCTTATGGTTTTGTAAATTGATGTGATAATTTTTCAGTTATACACCTAAAGGATGGATTGAGAAGGCTGGTGGCATGAAGTTAAGTGACTATAATGCGCCAAAAACAACTACACTCTTGCTAGTTGGTCCCAAGGGATCAGGAAAAAGCAGTCTAATTAATAGAATATCAAAGGTATTTGAAGATGACAAGTTTGCATCTGAAAGAGCACAAGTATCATGTACGTGTTACTTCGTTTGTTCCTTGTTAATTTGAAAATAAAATATTATTTTGACGAATGAAGTCTTCACTTTTACCTTGGCCAGTGTTATCATATGAAGTTATTGGCGTTTGACATACTTGTTCATTTAGTAGAAAATAACTTGTCCGTGAAAAATGTTTTTCAAGGAAAACAATTTCTATGAGAATAATTTATTTTCTATTATTTGGTTGCAATAAATTATTTTTTGTCATTTGAAGTACATTTAATAATATTAATTTTGTTTTAATTTATAATAAAAAAATGTCTAGACTTCAAAATTTTATTTTGATTATTATTTATTGTTAAATATATGAAGAATGCATATAACTCATAAATTTTGGCAATTATCACCATTAGCTGGCAATCGGTGGCAGCTGCTGACTGATGACCATTGCCAGTAGTCAAGGATTACCAGTGGTAGTTGGTAGAGTCATATACGTTTGTTTGATTCTTTTACAAGCTGTTCAATGATTCTATCGAAGTCCAGAAAATCACGATCTCTTTTGAAAAATTATCCTCAAAAAAGTTTTCGTTTACCTTTTGAGGAGAAAAATATTTTCTGTTGACTAATTTTCTTGAGTATCCCAAATGCCAGAAAATGTTAATATTTCCTGTGAAACAAATGGAACCTTAGATAGAGTTTTTCTTTTAGTGCAGATAATTCTTCTGCTGGAGAAGGAACCTACTTTCTTCAGGAATATATGATTCCTAGAGGTTCAACTTCCTTGTCTTTTTGACACCCGCAGTTTATCTGATGTCACAGCTGATAATATTGAAATGCTAAAACGTTGGATTGCAAATGGTGTCTGTCACGAGGAACTCGTTATCAGGTCTGAAATTCTGAATAAAAAGGGTGATAGGCATTGAATTTTCTTTAACATTAACTAACTTCATTACAATGATTTTCCTACCAGGCCATCACATAATTCAAGTTTAACGGCCAGAATGAAGTGTAAAGCACGTAAGAATGGTAGTCGGTCCAGAGAGACCAGGATGGTTAACTTTGTAATATTTGTTGTTCATGGGCTTGCAGTTCTGAAATCCATGAACAGTGAAGGTGATGAAGGTTCAAAGCATGCGCAGATGGTTGCCACAACTTTCAACTCACCGTACATGTCATTTAAGGGATAGGGAATTCCTCATCTATTTCTCAACTATTTTACTTGTGGATTTGAGGCACAAGCACTTTTCTTTGAGGGTCATATTCTTTCTTCTTTTTTTTTTTTTTAAATCATTTCTCCGAGTACAATATTTTTAAGGAAAATGGATAGCTGTTACAAAGGAGGAGTTGTTCATGTTCTGTTCTCCATTTAGGAATGCCTCTGCCAGCTGCTAAGAAATTTAGGTTTCAGGTCAAGAGCCCTTATCTCTACAGGAAAGCAGTTTTGACCTGAATTCCTTTTCTCCGGATAAGGACATTGTACCACTTTGAGACCCCTTGTCTTGATTTCTAGTCATTGGACAAGGATGTTGGGAGGTGACAAAGTTTATGTGAGGAAGCCTTTTCCTCAGTAGCCAAGATACTATTTAATTGCATTCTATGCTTCATTTATTCAAGATGCAGTACAAGATTCATTTGTTTCTGTTTGTTGTTGTGTTCTCTTTGCTTCAGTGTTTGTATTTTGTATTGCTTCTTATGATGCTAGAATTGTTATTTGCTTATCGTGGCCTTATTAAAAATGGAAAGGACATCCCTCACATTATGCTATTCTTCTTCGTGTTTCTCAATAATAGAGAGACTCATCTCTAAGGTGTGCTGATGGCTCTGTTTTTCTATCTTCTTTTCATGGCAGATGATAAGCCTGTTGTTGTTGTCACACACGGTGATCTACTTTCACTTTCTGACCGTGCTCGTGTACGTGTCCAGTTGGGAGAGCTGCTAGGAATTCCACCAGCCAAACAAATTTTTGACATTCCAGGTGATCCCATTTTTTGAAATCATAATTTGCTCAATCTTGTCGATAATTCATGCGGATTTTCATTTGTCAGTAAATTATATTATTGATGAATTTGTGGCTTTTCACAATCCCTTGTTCTTCTAGAAAGCTTTGATCCAGTAACTGAGTTGACAATAATTGACATGCTGCAATATTCCCTCGAGCACGCCGATAAAAACTTGCCTCACAATTACTGGCCAACTGAAAAGGTCTGGTTGTTACATCCTTTATAGTTCTATTTTCTTCAGAATTTATTAAAACTTCTGGTTTGCTTTTCTGGTGGCATGCTATTAAACATACTCTATCCCCCCCACCATTCTCTCAATGATTAGTAGACATTCCACTGTTCTATTCATATTATCATGATCACTGTGTTTGATTTGCATGGACGGTACCTTGATCTGCATATTGTACTTTAGCAGTTGTTACAGATGGCCTCTCTCTCCAACCGGAATAACATTTTTGCACATAGCTTATTTATCAACCAGAAGAAGTGTGCTGAATGTGATAAGTTACTTGCAGGTTCGCGGAATTGGAGTATCTCTTTCTTGCCGCATATATATTTTTCTAATCCTCGGAATTGCTATTTTGTCAATCAACATGCAACATGTGCGCACTCGCCATGCCCAAAAATCAAAAGCTGAGATAAATTGGCATGCTATCAGGCATTTGTGGTTAGATTAAAACAAAAAATTTACCTTCCTGCTTTGTTTTCTTGTATCTTCATCAAGCGGTGTCCCTGTACACAAGTACATTCTAGACGAACGAACAAGCAGGAAGCAGATGCGGACAACCCTGTGAACTGGAATATTTTATTGAATGCATGCTGATTAACTTGTTCAATGTCATAATATAGGAAAATTTGCTGTGGTAGTTTGCTTGTAATCTTTGATGTTATGTATAAATTCGGAATTATGGATTTATTTTTTCTCAAGCCATACTGCTGAGCTGATATCTGGCAGACTTACCATGCGGCTGTTAAACAGAACAAAAAAATACGAAGGAGAGCCTAATAAGTCTCAAGGTGGAATGCTGAAGACAATGTAGGCTTAAGAACTCTGCATAAATCAGGATGCAACTCGGAAAATACTTAATTTTTGGTGTTATCCAACAACCCACGTACTTCCCATCTCCTGCTTCCTTTAAAAGAGTGATGCTTAACAAGGAAAAACAAAGATCACAGCTGCTCATGCTGTGAAGCAGAGCCTTATATTTTATGAAATATATGGAGCAATATGTTTAGTTATTATTACCCTGATTAAATGCTTAAAATGTCTCTTTCAACCAAATAAAGGATGCATGGAAGAAAAAATTTCCCACAAATCAATTCTTAAATCGCATTTCTGCATGCTTACCGCAAGATCGTAGGTAACTGTTTCACTAAGATATCCAGACATCAATACATTTTTCTTACTAGTCTTGGATTTCTAATACATAAATGACATAAAATAATTGAGAAAAGTAAACATTGGTACCTCTTATTTTTCATGTAATGAAATTGTAAAATGATTAGGAACTTCCCAAAATTCAGTCAAGTGCGCAGGAAGACTGCGGAGGAAGTCGTAAGGACACCCTCTAGATATTAGCATTTGCTGGATACTCGAGACTGTTATATCATTTCTTATTAAAGCTTCCGTGCCATCAGCACAAAAACTTAGGTTAGCACATCAAAATGTGCTCAAGTAATCGATGAAGTAATCTGTCACAAAGATTCTGCGCCATACCAGCTCAGAACAGGAAAAAAAAATGCAAAGGAAGAATGTTCTTTCGCTTTCAAAACTGATTCAAACTCTCATAATTCTTTAGTAGTAGCAGTATTTGGAATGCTCTGCAAAAACGTGATCCTTGCATTAGGATCTGTTGAAAATTGACCAAGTGCAGCAATTGTAGCTGTACTGCTTCCATACTTCTCAATTCCCCTAGAAATCATGCAAGTATGATTAGCCTCCACAACAACCATCACATCTCCACCTAAAACTGCTGAAACAGTCTCCGCAATCTGCCGGGTAAGTCTTTCTTGCACTTGGAGCTTGAAACCATAAAGATGTACTATTGACTGTAGAAGGGATCTTCCAATAGGGTTGGATCCTTCATCACAGAAGTAACCAATATGCACGACACCATAAAAGGGTAGTAAATGATGCTCGCACTGAGACCAGAATGACAAGTTCTGCTCAGAATATATATGTCCTTTGTTATGGCTGATATCCCTATTGACTTTAAGATGATTTGTCAGTGTCACATCCAGATTCGTGTTCTGGAAGCTCAGCAACCACTTCACAAAACGACTAGGAGTCCCTGCAAGCTCCTTTCTTGAAGGGTCTTCCCCCAAAGACCTGAGAATTGATGCCACTGCAGTGACCATTCCTGGGTTAGTTGGTCCAATCTTGGATGAAAATTTAGCACTTGAAGATAATTGGGATGGACACCAACAATGCTCCATGGAGTCCTGCATCTGAGTCATATCCACATCCACACCTCTCAACTTCAGAATACTAAAAAATTCTCTCCAACAATCAGCATTGTCGTCTGCGAAAACACCAGAACCTGAACAGACCACTGCCTTTATCCATCCTTGGTGCTTGGATTCAAGTACGAATGACTCTAGATTTGGAAAATGAATGTGTAAACATTGGAGTATGACAGCAACACCTGCTGGCTTGATTTCATGGTACAGAGATGAACAGATTTCATCTGCCAATCGCTTTGGATCCTGGAGTCGTCTTGCAAAGACATCAGCAACTCTAGGTAACTTGCTTAATCCCACAACCCTCTTTTCAGATGTGACATAACCTACATGACACTTAATCTGAAAGGGAAGCAAGCAAGACTCACAGTAGGAGAAGAGGTCAACATCTCGAACAAACACTGAGCCACCTGCTCCTCCTGCATGACCTACTGCATTGTCCAAACCAGCTTCCGGGAATAATGCACTTTGAACAATGTCCTTTGCCTTCTGTTTATAACCTGAAAAACATAAGAAATGTGGAGTGGGTCGTTGTCAGATCGAAATTCTTAGTATAGTTGAGAAGCCATCAAAAGCAAGAATATTGTTGGATAATAAAATCATAAACTTAGCATTTCAATTCTTTATGAATTTTTATCAGTTTATGGTAAAGTGAAGGAGAAATTTGGGAAGATGTGAGGATTTATTTTCAAAAACAAATTAACTTCATAAACTAATGCTTGATAAGAAACAGTTTTTGGGTGGCTTAAGTCACTCAAAAACTAGAAAAGTTGGAAACTGATGCTACAAAAAAATGATGCTTGCTTTACATTTTCACATTAAGAGCATATTACACAAGATTTAAAAGGATTTGCAATCATTTTAAGATAATTATGAAGCAAGGGATAAAGAGAATTTGGCAAATAATGGAAAAAGGTGTAGAAACTAATGCAACAACACAAGGAAAACTGGATGTATTATGGGGGAGCTTCCTATTCGAGACTCTTTCACTATTAGCACCTTTAAAGTTAGCATGTACATACATATAAATCCAAGGATTGCTAATCAGATAGAAGAAGGTGAGCAGCGGCAGGCAAAGACCACCTCCCGGCCATTTCAAAAGCACATGTTGACTATCATTTGAGCATAACAACATTTCCACATCACTTTCACACTCAAATTGACAATTTATGTAATGCTCTACAATTACTAGGAACCATTCCTTAAAATAATAAGAGGTGAAACATAACAGTGACATCGCACATAATTTCAAGATATAAACGATGGCATCACAGAAGATATAACTTTTCAGCATATAATGGTTCAATCCATTCCGGCTGCTCAATTTCTCTATGGTGGCTCTACAATCTAAGCTGGTACACTTTGGAACCAAACACAGTTACCCAAAAAAGAAAAATGGAGCTCATCCAAGAAAACCATAAGCAACATAAGTGAAACTCCTCAAGGAAATATAAATTGCTGAGCACCGCTATATAAAAAACCTCTAAGCCACCAGGGATCACACCAAAGAGTTTAGGCCAAAAGGAAAATACAATCATGCCAAGACAAAAAAAGCATACGAACACATCAGCAACAAAGTTTGCCACCATTCTAGGACAAGTTCCAATTGGAAGCCCAAACATTTTTGTGGCAATATGTTGAATAAAATTATTATAAATGCACACCAAGACGTTGACATATCTATCCTAGCAAATAACAACATACCACCCAAGTTCGTTCAGACTAATAATACCCTGCGCAAAACGAAAACTATAAAATAATTACCATACTAACTTGATAGAGCCCACAAAAACGAACTAACTAAATTGAAGAGGGGAAAAAAAAAACTGAAAACAAAATAGATCCTAAATAACAAGAACCAGGAGTAAGAGGAACAAGGAGTACCTTTGGTTCCATAGAGAAGGGCCTTAGCAACACGAAGAGGGGTCTTTTGAAGACCTTCTCTAGTAACATCCTCATTGAGACCTTGCAATAAGACTGTCACGGCATTCTCAATTGCCAAAGTGTCTGGTTGTTGTTCAAATCCCAGATCATGGCAATCCAGTTTCACTCCATTTTCAAGGTCTACATGGAAATGCTCCTTATCTAAGGCACCCATTGACAGAACTACCAAACAATAGCACCACCACCACAGATCCACAAAGAACACAAATTTAACGAACCAAATACAGCTCTTTTAATCCAAAAGACAACAAAATAAAAAGGAAGATCGAAACTTTGAAGTGCTCAGATGAAGAAATTAGTCTAATAGTGAAAAAGAAACAAACACAGAATGAATCAACAAAAAAAAAAATTGGAAAATCTGAGGAGCCAAGTTGAAGAACAAGAGCAAAACAACGAGTAGCAGAAACCAAGCTTATAATGAAGGGAAAACCAAATAAACAATAAACAGCTAGATTTATAATAATGACAGAGAGAGACAGGAAGCTGAGAAAAGAGAGGTGGAAGAGAAAAGTAGGGCAGCCGTATCTAAGGGAATATGTGGATCGTTTAGGTTGCGGCCATCGAAATGTGGGTCCCAATCACCAAACTTTGAGGGCGAGAGCAGCAAAGGATCTGATAATCTGAGTCGCTGTTTTATCTTGGAATTTTTGCCGATATTGCAAAGGCAAATCCTCGTCTCCTTTTATTAAAGCGCAAACCTTTTTCTCCCGCTAACAGGAAAAAGAAATGGCGGTTTGGTATTACGGTCGTGATATTGCTTGGAGTCCCACCTACTCTCGACTCCCATCTTCGAATCTATGACTTCTACGCCCAAGATAACAACAAAAAATAGAAATACACCTATGTCACGCCAAAAAACATATTATTTGTGAGGCCTTCAAGTTTATCGTGATTATACTAAAAGATGTTGAGTAATTATATTATCCAGCTTTCATATTTTATATTAGAAGAATTTTAATAATGATAAGAAATTAATAAGAATTTTATTAATAATAATTTAAATAATTAGAAAATTATGCTATTTTTTCTTTATTAAAATTATAAAAGATTATTAGTGGTGCTTAGAATTATTGTAATTTCTTATTTTAAATTTTAAAAAATAAATGTTAAAGAAATTGAAACATTAATTTTAACGAAAAAGAAAATCCAAAACCAAAATTCTGATTTTCATAATTTTATTTTTTTATTTTTAAAAAGTACAAAATAAAAAGTGAT
This sequence comes from Omphalea diandra, assembly GCA_949677035.1. Lineage (NCBI taxonomy): Eukaryota > Viridiplantae > Streptophyta > Magnoliopsida > Malpighiales > Euphorbiaceae > Omphalea > Omphalea diandra. The sequence goes on from CATIWR010025378.1 coordinate 24,648, forward strand.
ACCAAACAGAATTTATTTTAAAACTTTCAAATTTTATTAATTAAATAGTATTATTTTTTAAAAATATTATAATATTCTAGTAATTCTTCATTAAAAATTTTTTTGTTAGTTTTACTTTTATAATCATAACATAAAAAAAGTTTGAATATTTAAAATATATGAATCAAAGCATAAAGACTCAATAATATAATTATATAAAATTAATGTTCTTAAAATATATTCGGCCTCATTTCAACTATGGACTTTTAAAAAGGTATTTCAAATTTGTTATATTTCTAAATGATCCTTCAAATATCTAAATATAGAATTATACATGATTTATACATCTATTTATAGGTGAATTTTATAGTGATATTTCAATATGGTATTGTTATAAAAAATTTTAAATTATAAAAAATTTATTAATTATTTATAATAATTTTATTAAAATAAAAATTATTTAAAAGGATAAATGAATACGTATATTAATGAACTAATTATATAAATACTTAAAAATATATTAATTATAATATTATAATATAATGTGGTATGTAGAACTATAATATTGACCATATTTATATGTGTAATCATAAAATTAGCAAGTTGGTGTTGGAAGATAATAAACATGGTCCAATATGGTAAAACAAGGCTGCCATTAAACATTTCATTCCTTTTATTAACTGCAATGACATATTTGGTTCTATTAAAAAAATTAAAATAAAAAGCTTTTTAAAATTTAATTTTGTTAATTAATATATTCATGTAATTAGAAGAATTATGAAACATTTTATTTTTTGAAATATATTTTTAAAATTTAAAATAAATTAAGATATTGAATGAAAATTTTATTCATCTTCATATATTGATGTATCAAATATACTTTAAGAATGCATGTAAGAAAAATAGAGCATGAATACAGGTGTAAATGAATCGAAACAGTTCACAAACTACTTGAAATTAATCTAATCGAGTTCGAGCTACTCGAGTAATCAAGCGAACTAAATTCAATTATCAAAATACTCAACTCGAGAAGCTCACAAGTCTAATAGAACTTAGGCATATTTACAATATTACTAATCGAGTTTAATCGATCCATGCCTCATCAAGATTATTCGAACCTAAACTTTAATTTATATGATTTATAAAAAAAAATAATATAAATGAACGAGGCTAAATAAGTCGAGCTTGAGTATTTGAGTACTTGACAAAGCTTAAGCTTGAGTTTGGAAATTAAAGCTCGATCGAGCTTGAGTTTCGAGTTTTCAAGTCGAGTTTGAGTTTGATAGAGTTCGACTCGACTCATCTCAATTAAACTCCTAATAACGAATGAAGTGGACAGAGAAAGGAAATCTAGTAATACCACTGTGTCTAACCTAATAGCACACGCCTTTAATTAAGCGAAGTGAATGGCGGCGACATGGCTTAAATTAGCATTCGACAACAACGACAAATGTGAGAGAAGAGAAATCAAGCCATGAGCTCTCCATCCAATTTATGGTTGACTCCGATGAACATTATAAAGCTAGGGTGGTATCAATGGCTTCACCTCTTCACTAGCTTCAATGTGATACCCAACTCAACTCTTACCCTATGTTGAAATGAGATAAAATAATGGATAAAGAAAAATGTAGATGAAAAATAAGAAAGGATTTCCATTTTTAATAGTTTGGGAATTGAAGGAAAATAAAAAATGAATAAAAATAATTTTATTTTCTCTCTTTATTTTCCTGTTAAAATTAAAAGAAAATAATAATTAAGGAGAATTATGATGAATTTATATTTTTACTCTAGGCACTTTTTTATTGAATGAGGGAAAATAAATTTATTTTCATCCTTTTTTGTTTATTCAAACATGAAAAGAAAAACAAATAAAGGAAAATAAAATTTATTTTCCTCTTTATTTTTTTCATAAATAATTTTCCTAAACATAGGATTAAGGTAATATTAAATTAAAAACAACAAAGAGTATTTGAATACCTAATAACTTGGATTATACACAAATGTAATATGAGTATTTTTATTATAGGATTTAAATCATTTTTGATATCTCGCAACATATAACGTTTTACATTGATTTATTTCATGTACAAACAAAAAATTGAAATACTTGACTTTTTCAGCATTTGATTATAATGAAATCAACCTAAGATAATGCACCTTTAGAAATTTTGACATTTTCCTTTATTTGCTATATACCAAAATAAGTATATGAGGTTGCTTTGTTCTTTAAAACAATGAATAAATAAAAAATAAGAATGTATCTAAATTAAATATTGACTAGATTCATATTTTAATTTTTTTTATTTCATCTCATTTCATTTAGAAAAAAGTTTTAGAATATCTCACAAACTTCATAATAATAATAATAATAATAATAATAATAATAAGAAGAAGAAGAAGAAGAAGATATATTTTGATTTAAATATTCATTTATATTTTCGAAATTAATTTCTTAATTATTAAGAAATACAAACTTATATATTATAAAAGTAAACTGAACTGCCATTTTTATTATTATAATTATTTACAAATCAAACAAGATTTTGAGAAAATAAAATGTGATAATTCTTTAAAGGTCACATCTTGTTGGCTCTTGTGCATAAAAAAGGAGGAGGTTAAATTAGTGGGTGATTTTAACTTTTGGAGAAAACACACACAAATAAAAGATTAGTGAAAGAGTAGGATAAAAATGAATAACAAGAGATTTATAATGGTTCGGGTATTAACCAACTCTATATCTGCTTCCTAATTTATCAAATAGGTGTCACTAAATCACTAGTGTTTTAAAAGTTCACACCAAATCTTATAAGTGTTTTTCGAGACTCACACTCAAACCTTACACAAGTGTTTTACGAAGACTAACACTGAAATATATGCAAGAGTTTTCTAAGACTCACTATAAAATCCAAAAAAGAGTTGTCTATACAAAAACTCACTTTTAAACCCAAATCTAAGTTGTTTAAAGCTCACATCAAATTATGTACAAAGAAATAAAGAGTTAAAGTTAACTTTGCAAGTCAATGCTTGTTCTCTTGCCTTCAAGTCTATTTGGTGGTGTATTAATAAGTTCTAAACACTAAAGAGATGTTACAAACAAAACTATACCTAAATCTCTAAAGTGTGCTAGGCAAATCCAGCATATAATGCTTGTCAGATGAAAGTCGCAATCAAGAGTGAAATTCATGGTCGCTATTAACTTTTTGCTTTGAATTTTGCTTGTTCACGATAGAGACATTCAAATGTGTCTAACGGTTAGTGACACATGGCAACTTGACTTTGGTTTTTTAGAAAACTAGTTGTTGGATCTTTCTAAAAGCTCTCAAAAGTAACAGTCGCTACTAAAATTCACTATCTTTACTAAAGGTCATAGTCGCTACGTAGCCATTATACCTACCACAAATCATATTAGAGTTTTAGATTTCTTATTATTTTGCTGGTCGCGAGGCGACTTTGAATCTTAACAGTACTTTTAAAAATTCATAGTTTTTACCAAAAATTTGCAGTTGAGACTTTAGAAGGTAGATTTTTATACTTTGAGTTTTTTGCTTCTAATTACTTTTATTCAACTTCTAATGAGATTCTAGCCTAACTTATGTAACATAAACACTGAAAATTGATATTAGAATCTTTCATTCTATATTGTTAATATCAAAAGAAAGTCTTGACTTAGTTTTGAACAACCTAGTCTAATAATCTCCCCCTTTTTATTTTGACAATCTAGATTGAATATGCAAAGGCTAAAGAATCAATTATGCATACTTCAAAGTAAATGATTATGAAGTGATTCAAATCATAAATATGAAATTGATTCCTCAATCCATACTCCATTTAGTTATTCTAATAATATCATTGTCTTAGCTTATTACAAATTTAGTTCAATTTTCTCTCCCCTTTTTGTATATTTCCCCCTTTGTTAAGATCAAAAAGAGAGAAAATATGATGAAATAAGAGAGAGAAAGGAAAATATGAGAGGGAATATCCATAAACTTGTCAATTGCACAAACTTAAATCATAATAGGAAACACAAGCAATTTGCACAATCAATCACAATTTGTCACATAAGAAGATAAATGGATGAAACATAAATTGCATGAAAATTTGATAGAGTCATTTTAGCATATATTTTAGATTAGAAATTAAGATTTTTTTTTCTTATTTTTATAATGTTTTGATTTTGAAATAAGTTAATTTTTTTTTATCTTTTTTATGTTCGCATAGGAAATTCTCAAAAAAGGAGCTAAATTGCAGTTTTAAACAGTGTAACATGGGCTATTACATGGCTCATATGTTGGATCATGCAGAGATGTAAAGTTGATTAATTAGCAAAGCAGAATAACACAAACAATTAATTATATATGTTGTTGCATGGCCCATTCATAGGGCCATGCAAGGCTTCAGATCCAATTTTTGAAACACAATTTGTAGGATGCTTTTAGTGGATTTTTCACATATTTGGATAGAGATTCTTAGGTGAAAAAATAGTAGATTTATAGGAGAGAAAAGTGGATCCAATATTTATACCAAATAAAAGGAAGATTTTATGAAGATTGAAAGATATTCTCTCTTAGGGTTTTCATTGTTTTTTATTTAACTAGACTCTTCTCTTGAAAATTCTTCTACTCAATTCAATTGATTCTTTCTTCTTTATTTTTTTATTGTTTTAGGATGAACTAATTCTTTAATTTTAGGGATTAGGGTGAAAGTTCAATATTTATTTCATGATATATGAAGTGATTTTGTTTCAATTGTGTTGGGTGTCTTGATTTAATATGTTTAAGCTTAATTGATCTTATATATATAAACGGTCACATATGTGCAATGTTTGATATTATAGATAATGGAACAAGAGTAAAAGTCTAGGGTTAGTCTTAACATGTTAAACTAAGAGATTGAAACCACAAGAGTAGGATTTACTTCTAGAGATATTTAAAGATTATGTATAAAACTTAATGTGTTGTTATTCAATTTTGTGACCACAAGAGTAGGCATAATTTCCGTAATAATAAACTCAATTTTGCTTAAAAAAGATTATTGGGTAAATTAAGAAAATTCATCTTCAAGTACAACCCAATCTCAATTGAAACAATTTTCTTGATATATTTATGGAATGATATTATGGTATACCCAAATTCTCTAAAAATCATTGTCATAAGAGTTTATTTTAATTTAATTTCAGTTTCATTTAATTATTTTTGCAATTTCAATTTTTATTTATTATCCTTTCATTATTCAGTTGCTAGATAATAGGAAAATTTAGTTATTTGGTACTTGTAGAATAATTCTTGTGAGAATGATCACTACTTATCATTGTATTATTTAAGCGATTTGTGCACTTGAAAGAATTTTACAAAATTTCATAAAAAGATTAATATATATACATATATCAAGTTAAAAGCATCGAAGATAAGAGATACATTACACGTTTAGTATCCATGGCTTAATACCAAATAACCATTTGAAACTTTATCCCTTCTTCATTAGCAATCTCCACTCACCTTTAGATTTCTTTTTTCATGAGAATTTGGTAAAGAAGTCATCATCCTATAATATCAAACACTTTGCTTTGATCTCCAAGCATATTTTGGTCCTTAGGGGTTAGGATTGGAAAGGTCCTCCAATTTAAGGTGTGTCTTCCTAATATAACAAAATATATTTATATGATCATACCTCATGCAATAATGGCATTGGAGTTTTGACTTATAAATTTTTCTCTTACGGATAAACTTAGTATGAGTAGGAGGCGACCTTTTCATATTTTGGTTATAAGAGTGTATGCAAGTGTGTGAGTGATGATGAGTAGAAGAAGAGTTTTTATGTGTGTGTCTTTGAGCATGTCTCTTAGTATAAATGTATGCATGATTTGCTCTTTGAGGCTTAGCTCTTAACCCTTAGGGAGCCTTTTCCTTTACCTTTAGGCATAGATGGTTTAGTGCTAGGAGCACATTTCTTCCCAACAACCTTAATATTAGAAGTTTGAGGTGTAGATGCTCTAATAAATGTAGGAGGAGAAGATGTAGATGAGAAAGCTCGATTGAAGCCTAAACCATGTCTCACTAAAGGTGGTCTTTAAGATACAATAAGTGTATCTAAAGTTTTTTTCCCTTTGTGAAATCTAAAGATGGAATTTCTAAGTTCAATGACTTCACCTTGTAAACAATCATTTTCTTTTCTCAAAGAATCAAGAGAGGATGAAGTTTTAGAAAGATTTTCTAAAGAGTTCTTAAGTTCTTCATTAAAAGTCCTCAAGTCATATATAAGATCATTTAAGCATTTAAATTCATCCTCGAGTTTTGAACACTTTTTCTTATAATCGTTTATTTTTTATTTATAGTTATCACATTTTAAAGTTAAAACTTTAAAAAGTTCATCATCCACATTATCAAATGCATCATACTCATCACAAGAGTGTGGAGAAGTAGTTGCATCATTGGAGGGGTCCTCTTGAGCTATGAAGCAAAAGTTTGCAACTTCTTCACGTTCTTCTTCATTACTTTAATCATCATCCTAAGTAGCCTTGAAGTCCTTCTTCTTTTACTTGTGGTAATAGGAAGATGATTTTCTTTGGATTCTTATTTCTTTTATCCTTTTCATTAACTCTTCAGTCCTTCTTGATATCTTGGCAAACTCTTCTTCTTTTTTATCACTTTCATTTGAGTCACTTGAGCTTGAATCATTTTCTTGATCTTTGTCCTCTTAGTTTATTCATCTCTTCATCCTTCTTGAGAGTCATCTTATAAGTAAGAAGCTTGCCAATCAGAACATCGGTTGACACCTTCCTAATCTCTAAATTTGACTTTTGAATGCCACATACTCTTACACCAAATTTATCCAATGGAAGAGATTTAAGGATTTTAGTATTTACTTCATAATTGGTAAGAATTCTTTTAGACTTCTTCATATTTGTGACAATATAGAGAAATCTATTTGTTATATCAGTGATGCTTTCATTGTCTTTCATCATGAAGAGCTCTCACTTCGTCACATACATCTCCAACCTACTTGATTTCATAAGAGTTGTGCCTTCATGATAGTTTTATAGTACTTTTTATATGACATGTGAGGTTTGACAATGTTGAACTCTCTTAATTGACATGAAGCATGGGAGAATAGTCATGGCCTTTTTGTTATTTCCATTTCCTTTTCTATGTGTTTCACTTCATTCTTCTCTCGTAATTGTCACCTCCACTCCTTTAACCATCTTTGTTGGAGGCTTTTATTTTTCAAGTACATAATCTCATAAGTTGATGAGATCAGTATAAAGATAAAATCTTCATTTAATACTTCCAGAGAGCATAATTATTGCCATCAAAGTGGGGATAAAGGTGAGAATGAATTCCTCCTTGTATCATTAATTTTTCTCAGACAATTAAGGCTTGAATTGAGACTTAACTCTGATATCACTTGTTGGCTCTTGTGCACCAAAAAGGTAGGTTTGAATTGATAGGTAATTTGAACTTTGGAGGAAGCACACACAAATAAAAGATTAGAGAAAGAATAAGAGAAGAATGAACACAAGAGATTTATAGTGGTTTATCTATTAACCAACCCTACATTTACTTTCCAATTTACCAATTGGGTGTTTCACTAAATCACTAGTGTTTTACAAGCTCACACTCAACTTAGTGTTTAGGCTCACACCAAACCTTACAAGTGTTTTTCTAAAGCTCACTCTCAAACCTTACACAAGTGTTTTACCAAAGCTAATACTGAAACCTATACAAGAGTTTTCTAAGGCTCACTCTAAAAGCCAAATAAAAGTTTTTATACAAAGGCTCACTCATAACCCAAACCCAATGTGTTTAAATCTCACATCAAACTATGTACAATGAAATAAAGAGTTAAAGTTAACTTTGCAAAAGCTTTAGCACAATTAATGGTTGTTCTCTTGCATTCAAGTCTATTTGGTGGTGTATTTATATTCTCTAACGACCAAAGAGACATTACAAACAAAAATATGCCCAAATCTCCAAAGTGTGCTAGGTAAATCTAACGTTTAATACTTGTCAGACAAAAGTAGTAGTCGAAAGTGAAATTCACGATCGCTACTAATTTTTCACTTCAAATTTTGCATGTTCACGATCAAGACTTTCAAAGGTGTTAACAACTAATGACATGTAACAATATGACATTGGTCCTTCAGAAAACTAGTTGTTGGATCTTTCTAACGACTCTCAAAAGTAGCAGTTGCTACTAAAATTTGTAGTCTCAACTAAAAGTCGTGGTTGCTACCTAGCTGCTATGCCTATCGCGAATCAAACTAGAGTTTTAGATTTCTTATTTTTCTGCTGATTGCAATCTCTACCAAAATTCACAAATATAACTTTTGAATCTTAATAGTACTTTTTAAAATTTACAGTCTACTAAAATTCGCGGTCAAGACTTTAGAAGGTAGATTTTCATACTTTGAGTTTTTTTTATTTCTAATTACTTGTATTCAACTTTCAATGAGATTTTAATTTAATATCTATAAGATCAATACTCAATATTGATATTAGAACCGTTCAATCTATATTGGCAATATCAAAAAAGAGTTTTCATTTAATTTTGAACAATATAGTCCAACACATCTTTTTTTTTTTAGTATTTAGTAAGAGTATTTTTTTAATATATTCATATATCAATTCACATTAAATTTTTCTTTATATAATTTTAAGGATATTCTTTTTATATAAATTCGACATATTAAAAAAATTTATTATTTTTAGTTATTTATTTAATAATTTAAAAAATAAATACTTTCAAACCTCACAATTTCCATTAAAATAACATTCCTAAAGACTAGAATAACAGGGTTGAGTGGGACCCTTAAGCTAAAATGGGTCAGGGGAAAGAAAGGTAAATGCTATGGGTGAGCAAAATCGAACTGAAACCGAAAAATCGAATCGAACCAATGAATTCGGTCTATTTGGTTCGGTTTTAAAGTAAATTCGGTTCGGTTTAGTTTAAAAAATAAAAAAATTCGGTTTTTAATTTCGGTTCGATTTAAAATTGAGAAAACCTAATAGACCGAATAAACCGAATTTGTGGGATTTTTTATTTTTTTTTTTAATTTGAGTTTAAAAATTAAAAATAAATTATTTTATATAAGATAAAAAAAAGTCCAACAGCCCATTGAGCCCAAAACTGAAAATCGAACCGAACCAAACTAATTTTTTCGGTTCGATTTACTTCAGTTTATCTTAAATTTCGATTTAGTTCGGTTTGAATTTAAATTAAATTCGATCTATTCGATTTTCATAATTTTAGTTTGATTTGAACCGAACTGACTGAGTGCTCAGCCTTAGTAAATGCTACCAACCCACAATCACAACCACGTTGCACATACATAGAGAAAAAGTATAATAATAATAATAATAATAATTATTATTATTATTATTATTATTATTAAAAGTAAAAGGAGCCACATGCTCAGGATCCTAAAAATGCTAAATTGCTCAAACCCTACTAACAAAAAAGTTGTTAAATTTCCTTTAAAAAGAGTGTGACCTTTTTTATTTTTAATAAAGCTCTAAACTAGAAAATATGATTTTAGAATCCGATTGAATATAAGATACGAATAGTTGATTTACATTATGGAAGAAGGATGTGTATATGTAATAATAAGTATTTACTATGTATATATTAATGGAATGAAAAATTAAGTCATAATTTATTGGTTGATTGTATCATTAATCATTTCTTTATTTTATTTTGGTGCGAGGAACTTATATGAGTCCATTGATTTCTATCGCTTTCGTTATTGCTGCCGGATTGGCCATCGGTCTTGCTTCTATTGGACTTGGGGTTGGTTAAGGTACTGTCGCAGGCCAAGCTGTGGAAGGTATTGCAAGACAACCCGAGGCAGAGGGAAAAATACAAGATACTTTATTGCTTAGTCTAGCATTTATGGAAGCTTTAATAATTTATGGACTAGTTGTAGCATTAGCACTTTTATCTGCGAATCCTTTTGTTTAATCCTAAAAAATATGTATTTATTATTATTATTATTTTTGACTTGCTGTTTTTTTTCGAATTATATCAAGTAATTTCAAATAAATCATATTTTGTTCAAACCAATAAATAGAACTGAAGTTATAGGTAAAGCCACAAGTAAAAAACCAAAATAACTAGTTATAGGAGGCATGAAGGAGCTAAATAAACTTTTTTATACATATGCTTGTAAAGCAAAAACATTTTTCTAAGCCCTAAGTTATAAGTTAGAAGTTAAATTTTTTTTTTTTGAAAGATAAAGAAAGAGAGGATAAAAAAATACCAAATGAACAAATAAGTTCAATTGATAATTTTTTTGATTTATTTTTATTTATCAATCATTATCATTATAGCTTTTAGACAACACTAATAGAAGAGAGTGATATAGGTATAAAAAGAATTTGATTTCTGATTTATGACATATGCTTATACTTTTGTGATTCCGAATCAAGAGATTCGTTAGATAACTCTTAAAAAAGAAAATTCTTGAGAAATAAAATAGAAAACTAATATTAAATTATTAAATATTATATTACTAAGATTAATAAGTAATAAAAATAATAAAAACTGTGTTGTATTGAATAGAGTGGCAAATAAATCAAGAAATTGAAGCTGTTTTGAGTTTAAATTATTTGAGTCTTATTTTTTTAGATATTCAAATCATGCAAACATGTCTGAATTATTACAAAACTAAAATACATATAGAATTTTAATATATATCAACTTGTTTTCTATTATTTATTTTTACTAATATGTTATTTAAAAATTTATTTTATGTATGATATGTCATTTTGAAAATTATACATATATATTTTTTGTTATTGATGTATCAAATGCTAACAATAGCAGGAATTGTTAGCATTTGCTCAAAGGGGCATTGGAAAGAATTGTGGAAAATAGACAACTCGACTTTGAAGTATAATAAAAAGTTTTTCTTCCGCCAATTAAATTTTGCGTACAATCGCACTTTCACCAACCACCACGAACCATCTGGCAAGTCAGTTTCTGAGGAATGTCAAGTTGGTGTTTGCTTGGAAATGTTGAATATAAGACATTGGTCAAAGGTAGAGTTACCTACTATATGATTCAAATTGAATTAATTTAAAATTTTGATTAGATTTATTCAGTAATTTAGTTCTATTCGGTTAAAAGATTTAAAAGATTTGGTTTTTTATATTTGATTTAGCACGGTTTTTAATTTTTAAAATTTTAAAAAATCAAACCAAACAGAGCTTTCCTGCATTACGTCGTTTTGATGTTTTGTTTTTATTAAACCTAATCTTTTTTTTTAACACCCTTTTTCACACACGTTGCCTGCCAGGCTGCCAGTCCCGACCTCCCCTCCTTCTTCACGCTCCCAACCCAACCCTCTCTTCACATTGCCACCGACCTCATCCTCATCACAGCACCTCTCTCAGATTTGCAGTAATCTTTTAATTGATTTTGATTTTGCAGATCTACCTCACCCTGTCTTCTTCTTCTTATCTTTGTTATATTTCTCTTCTCCTTCCTCTTTCTTGCTACGGGAATCCTTATGTTCTTCTTTCTTCTCATGCTTGTCCTTGTTTTCTTCTTTTCTATTGTCATGTTTCTCTGAGTTTGCTGTCTATCTCATTTAGTCTCATTAGAGAACAAAACAATGCGCATTCTGGGTTTAGTTAATTTTTCTATAAATAGTATGCAGCAGCATGAGAAATGCATTTGATATCTATGCTCCAAGAATATGCTTATTAATTATTTATTTATGCAATTTTATTTTATATATTTTTGGTGTTTATTTCAATATAGTCTTATTTGTATATGCAATGGTGCAAATATATGTGATGGCCCCATTAATTACCATTTCCATATACCGATTAGAATTACAAACTTGATTACTGGAACTATAAACACTAAAAACCCAGCCTTTCTGGGCTGAATGAGGATTTTTCTAATGCTGTATAACACTTTGCCATTAACTGAAACGTAAAGCCCAATAATATTGAATTAGATTAAAGCAAAACTTAATAATATTGGGCCTTAAATGAGCCCAAACAGAAAAACAAAATGAAACCGAATATTTCAATTTAGTTCAATTCGATGTTATATATAATTCAGTTTAATTTAATTTGAAAATATATAATTCAATAATTTAATTTGAATCGATTTGAACCAAATGTTCATCTTTAATGCCTCAAACAATTTTAAAGTGGAAAAATTATAAGTGCATTTTGTTGTAAACAATCGATGCATCTTGATTGTTGATTAGTATATTTAATACGTGTAATGCAAATGCATTCACTTTTTACTTTTGTCAAATTCAAATTCAATATATATATATAAAATCCTGACTAATATGGTAAGACTCACTTTTCTTCATAAAACTTAGCTTGGCATCATAGTCAAACTCACTCCATCTATCATGGACTCAGGTCGATCATGATTGAATTAACAACATAATTATCAGCTTAACTTAACCAGTATATGTGGTCTTTCAATCCGTCCAAAACTATGCTATTCAAGAATTATCATCCTTTTAGGAGATAGTATCATCTTCATACAATATGCAGATGAGTAAGAATTCATTTTATGAAGTATGTTCACTATTGTCTAAATTGTTTATTCAAGTCTCTATATAAAGAATCTAATAAAGTATTTCATACATTATGTCTTGCGTGATTACTCTCAATTCTAAATAGCAAATCTAACTTAAACATCATAATGAATATTTGACACAGAGTCGGACTCCTCTCTCATCATTTTTGTTTTGCAAGTTTAACCAAAAAAATATGTGAACTACTCAACTTTGTGTGTGTGTGTGAACACATGAATTTACATATAATTTTTAAAATTTATCTATTTTTTCATATAAAATTCATGGTAAATTATAAAATATTTATCTTAATCAATAAAAAATTCAAAGAAACAAAAGATTAAATAATATTTTTATAAAATAGTGAAGGTCAATTATTAATATATCATAATAAGAAAAGTACAAAAATTACCGTTAAGTTAATTATGCAATTATAATTAAAAATTGAATGACACATAAATCAATTTAAACATATTTTGATTGCTTAAAATAACATTTGAAAAATCAATTTTCTACTATATGATAAATTAAATAGAAAATTTATTAAAGAAAATTAAAAAAAAGAACATGAAAAAAATAATTTGGACTGCCATTGACTATATACTAATGACAGTCATTTCTTGCTGCAAATAGAAAAGATTCAAAAAATATTTTAAAAAATAAGATGAGAGAAAAGCTATTTCTTAATAAAATTGGTTTTTATGAAGATAA
>CATIWR010025379.1:0-22330 GCA_949677035.1 Omphalea diandra
TATATATATATATATATATATAAAGTTATTTCTTTGCAATTCATTGTCTTATGTGATTGATGAATTTATCTTTATATTTTGCATTCTTATTTTGCTCCTTGTGTTCACTTACGCTTGTTTTCTTTTTCCTTATGCACCCTCTTTTATTTTAAGTATTATTCATTGAAATTTTAACTTAATTTCACTCCAACTTAATACTTATGCATTATTTTCCCTTTGGAACAATCTAAGTTGTCAAAATAAAAAAGGGGGAGATTGTTGGACTCGAATGGTTAATCCTAAGTCTTAAAGCTCTTTTGATCTTGACAAAGGAGATTGATCAATTTTAATATTTCAATTAAGTGTTGTTTTGTAGTTTTTAGATAGTCTCTAAATTTGAAGTTGAATGAAATGCAAAATCTCTAAAGAAAGCAAGGTGTCTTTTAATTCGCGACCTCAACTTCATAAATCGTGATTGCGAACTAGACTAAGGCATATTGACAAGTTGGACATATGAATTCGCATGCCATTTCTCTGTCGTGACCAATTCAAAGAAAGGAGAGCTAAAGTCATAGACGAATTTGCGGTGTGTTTCACGCCTCAGTCGCGATCACAAATTTCTAAGTAATTCAAGAGGGAATCAAGTCCACAACCACATCATGACAAGTGTCCCAAGTGACCATTGAAAGAGAAAAATCGTGATGGCAACTTGTGGGTAGTGAGCACGAATCTTGAAGAAGAAGATGAACACTTCTACTGATGAATTTGGGTCCTAAGTCACGACCTGTACAAGGAAAATTGTGACCGCTACTTTTGTGAGCAAGTAAAAGGCAACAACTATATTTTCCTGGTGAACCAATGGGAAGATGACACGTGGACTAGCTATTAGACATAAATGGGGATTTCTGCCGCAAGTTTTGTCTCCCGTATGGAAATTGGAAAATCGTGACCATGAAAGAGTAGTAGCGATCGCTAAAGAAGCCTGACAAGCATTTAATGTAGAATATGTATAACATACTTTGGAGATTTGCTACCTATTTTATTGCAACGTCTCTTTGGTGGGTAGAGGCTACCAGTTTTATTGCAACATCTCTTTGGTGGGTAGAGGCTATAAATACCTCACCATACAGATGTAAATACAAGAGAATTCATTAATTTGTAACCCAAACTCTTGCAATTTTGCTACTCAGTCTTTTCTCTTATTTAGGTTAATGTTTGGTGTGAGCATAAACACCATTTGTAAAGGTTGTAGTGTGAGCCTGTAAAAACACTAAAAGAGGTTATTGTGTGAGCCTTAAAAACACAAGTGTAAAAGTTGTTATGTGAGCCTCAAAAACGTAAGTGTAAAGGTTATTGTGTGAGCCTTGAAAACATAAGTGTAAAAGTTTGGTGTGAGATTTGAAACACCATTGGAAGATAATGGAACACCCAATTGCTGGGAATTGGAGAGTGGACGTAGAGTCGATTATACTAAAACCACTATAAATCTTGTGTCTCCATTCTACTCATTTTCTTTCTTACCTTCTTGTTTTAATTTTTATACACCAATTCAACCCCCCTTCTTGGAGCCTAGGGCCAACATTGATGATTTTGAATTCCATCCAACTTTAATGAAAAATCTAACTTATAATCTGTAAAACAAAACTTAATGAAAGTAATAGAATTGATCAGTCTTTATTGTCAAGATCAAAAAAGGTTCATGACTTAGGTTAAATGAACCTAGTCCAACAGGTTAAAATGGAGAAAAATGGTTTAAAAGCAAGAAAAGGCAACCTAAGTTTTAATTTTGATCACTACTTGGTATTTTAGAAATAACTTCTTATACGAAACTCCAAATGAGTTGATTTAAAAGGAATTAAAAAGATAACACATATGGATACAAATTTTATGTTTTATCCTTGAGCTAATTTAGCCATCTTTAAGTAAAAAAATAGGTCACAAGAAGGATGGTTGTGTTAAATAACCATAAGCCTAAGAATTACGTAGGGCAAAATGTCTAGAAAACACATGGGCTCACCATATGATCATGTGCTCAACACATAGTTGTATGCATTTGAAGCATAACCATGCACCCCTGAAAGCCCAAAAATGCAAGTTTTAAAGCTCTATAATCTCTTCCTTTTCTAATCCCTAAACTTTTTACTTAGTAAACACCATAAGAGCATTATTTAAGGAGGCAAAACCCTACGAATTGGGATAATCTAAGGTATCAATAACCTATCAACTGGGCATCAATAATCATTAAATAACCATACAAAAGTAAAGAAATCAATCAAGTGTTTAACAACAAAGAGGTGTAAGAGAGCAATTATTCAAGAGCTTAAAAGATTGAAGTCTATCATCAGTTTGATTCTTTCTTCTTCTTCTCTTTCTTATGTTATGAACTAATTTTCTTCATGCTATAGTTGTAGATGGATCTTGTTTAACTCCTATGATTGTTTAATTTAAATTCTTTTGGTTTTATTCATTATTGTGTTAGCACTCATTGTGAACATGGATGTTTGTTGATTGAAAGGCCTTTAATCGTATTGAGTTTTATGAACTAACTTTCGAGACTTGTTTTTCATGAAACAAACCTTTAATGATTCCCTTAATCTATTATCGTTTTGAGAGATCTTAATGATTTACTGTTGTTATAGGGATTTACATTGTCTAACAATAATATGATGTTTAATTATTGTGTTGAGAGACCTTTAGCTTAACATGTTTTTGTATGTTAATTGATACTTGAGAGAGATTAATTATTTACTTAAGTGGTCTAATAGCAATCCTAGATGAATGAATCCATTGAATGGAAGATTAAAAGCCATAAGTAGTTAACAAGTGAAAGTTATACCCCTAGCTAACTTCTTATATTGATTGTTTTCTTTGCAAATAATTTTTTTATAGTTTATTTAGTTTTTCTTCTTAGTTTATACCATCTTTCAAATAGGTTTTCTATATAATAAAATGAACATAAAGCTTAGTATTTTTGCTTAATCCTTATGGAAACAATATATGTACTATTATATACTTTATTACATAATGACTTGTGTGCATATAGTTAAGGGGTTGTTCATATAGCATTAACCCGTGATCAATACTTTCACCCTCTACTTGTTTTAGCATCTCAAACTCCATTTTTTATTCCTTAACACTTTCTGGCCAAATCTAGAAAAAGTGTAGAAAATTGCTTCCATGTCAAATTCCTCAGAAGACTTATGATAGTATTCTTGTGCCACTCCATCGAGCTCTTGGAATTTAAGGTAAATCTTACCATTTCAATTGACACACAATCAGTCACCCTCAAGGCATCAATTAATTTCTTTACTATCCATAGGTACTTAAAGGGTTCATTACCATTAATAAATTATAAAGGTTTAAGTTTGAGGTGCTCATACATCTTGAAAGTATTAACTATTCCTAAGCCTCATCTTTAGGAATTAGAGTAGGCTATAGAGCAGGTGCTACCTGAACTAGCGTATCTGACATCCATTGTAGTAGTTTTTGCATCCTAAGCAAAGTGGCAACATGATCAAGTCCATGTATTACATTCTCATTCTTGTTATCCTCGGGTTTTTAGGGTTCCTTTTTTAGCTTGACTAAAACATCTAACAGCTTCCATGACAACACCCTTTCTATTACTAATAGTAGGTTCAACCATAAGTCCAGAAGCAAGAATTGTAGCTAAGCCTTGTGCCTCCTCTGATGGTCACTTTACCATCTAACTAATTATCGACATGTGCTAATCTTGAAAAGAGTGATGGTTAATACCATATAATATAGAACAAGTTTCTAATTATCATAAGTAAATCACCATCACACAAACATATCATAATGTAAACATATGTATACTTATCACTTAGCTCTAACACAACCAGGAAGTTCGTCATTATGAAGAATTCTAATCCTAAGTGAACATCTAGAAGACATGATAGACCCTATACCACACTTAACTAGTTTCTAACCTTAATAACTCTTACATCATTTAGCTTGTAAGCATTAGATTTTGATCCTCTATATGCAAAGCTTGATGATGAAAGTCACTGAATCTATTCCCCAAAATGCAAAGGGAATTCCCAAAGAAAGAGATGAAAGGCCTTAGAAAACCTAAAAAAAGCCCAAAACCAAGCCTAAGACAAGCCCAAAATTGCATGCCACGGTACACGTTAAGGGTTATACATATAAAGCAGTACAACACATCCTGAAACCCTCTATGCATAACATTCTGGAACTAGTCCCCTTATAAATCCTAGGGCTATACAACCTTGATAAGTGGATGTATAACCTTATTCTAGCTATACAACTTATGTGCAAACTTTAATTCCAAGAGATTCGTATCAATCTCTATGATTGGATGCATCCATGGTGGACCAAAATCATTTTAAGGTCTGGAGCATTCATCGTATAGCTATAAATACCCCTCTGATTTGAAGAGGAGAAGGCTTGGACAACCCTAAGGTTACTCTCAAACATCCTTTAAACATAGAAACCCTAAATCCTAACGAACCCCAACACATTCCAAGGTAGAACTAGAGCTTATCTTTTCATCTTATGCATTCCTTAAGCATTTTGGAGGATATTCGACCAATTGTGAGCCTCTAAGGGCAAGGATTTCACTAAAAAGAATCCATGATTCTTCCAACCCCTTCTTGGAGGATATTCAACCAATTGTGAGCCTCTCAGGGCAAGGATTTCACTAAAAAGAATCTAGGACTCTTCCAACCCCTTCTTCTTCTTCCTCTTCTTTTATTTTCTAAAACCCAAAAAACAAGGGCTATACAATCCCAAAATTAGGCTTTATAGCGTAGTTTGCCCAATAGATAGTTTTTACGAAGTTTATTTTCTTCCCTTTTCCTTTAGATTTCTTTCTTTTTTGAAGCATTTTTATGATATTTTATGACTCTAGTGGTAGAATAGGGTAAGGTTTAATGACCTAGAACCCTTATTCACTTAAAAAATGGAGTCGTAGTTATGTTTCACATGGTTTTTTATTGCTAATCATACCAAAAAGGTCTTGGTATCTTTCATTTGATTTTAAAAATATGTTTTGATTCTGCTTTAGTCATCTTAGGGCCATTATCAAGTGAGGAACTTGAAGTTTCATTGACCTTGAGAGCTCACCTTGTGTTAAGAGTTTTTCTGCTAACCATGTGAATAGTGTTTTGGTTCTTCAAATCCCCCTTTTTGATTTGGCATTTTAACTTCTATAACAGTTAGTTGTGTTATATATGTTTTAGTTCCGTATGAGCAATATGAGGGAGGGTTGATCAACCTTAGAATCTCATTTGGAGGAAATCTTTGCCTTAAGCCATTTAATATTCTCCACGTATGCTTTGAACTGCATATTTATCCATTTGATTGTTAATAATTCATGCATTTTCATTATGTTTTGTATACTGATTTATGGTGTTAGGATATGTTACCATGAACATTAGTTGTATGTTTAGGGACCTTCACTTTAGGAGGTATTGTAACATGATTATTAGGGACTTCATTTTCTTTTCCTTTAGTTTCTTTTATTTGTTTTTCACTATTTGATTACTAACTTTTTCACTTCCATTGGGTATAAGTATTATTACTAGTGTTAGACCATAAATTTGGTCTTAACCATCATCCTATGTGTTTGTGGATGCTTGTGGTGTGGATGAATGTATGAATGAATACATGATAATCTATATGCCATATCATGTGCACCTCCCAACTCCCTTTTGAATTATGCATGGTGTGGATGAATGCACCCTCTCTAAAATGTTGTGTGTGGATGATGAAGTGCATGAAACCCCTTTATCATGATGCATGACCCCTCTCCCCTATGGGTTTATGGAATGATTTGATTGGTTTGATTGTGCTAGATACACGCTTAAAACTGTTAATTGGACTAATCAATAAATCAGTTAGAATATTAAAAGTGAACCAAAGATGCCCCGAAGGTCGAATCCCGATATCTAGGTGATTTTGGGGTACTTAACCTCTTCCCTAAGTCATACCCAATTTTAAAACCCGATCTTTGATGGGGTGAAGACAAAATGGGCCCTCTAATTGACATAGATTAGGTTTAGATTTTGCTTTCTCTAGATTCTTGTTCTGATAAAAGTTGAGTGGTGACTCCATATTTTTAGGGATGGTACCAACGTATTATCTTGCATTTGGTCCCCTGATGATCTTCATTTTTAGACTGAAGGTTTTGAAATCGTGCAAGGCTTAAAAGGATTCCCTATTGATCCAAACGTGTGCCATATCTTGAGGTCATTTCCAATGTAAAGTTCCCTATCCCCTTGATATTCTGTTGATTGATAAAAGGATGGAGTCACAAGCAAGATTTCACTTCTTTGAATGAAAATCAATGCAACGTGGCTCTCACAGTAGCGACTCCACTAGGGACTCGAAATTGACTTCACATTTGATCTCTAATTCACTTTTAATATTTTTAACTTGTTATTAAGTAAGTCCATTACATTCATTGAGTCTTCACACTTCACCATGAGCACTAAGTTGTCCTTAGATGAACTGATGTTCTTAGAACTTGAGACTTAGGCTCCATTCAAGATTAGGAGATTGTGACGAAGATTCATCACTCATAAGCCTAGTACCTTTGAGTATACCAAATGGGGGATCATGACAATCGCCCCCCTCCCCCCTAAGCTTATGGGAGTTATTATCTACAACAACTCTTTTAGCCACTAGGTATATGTAAAAGACAATAGTACCTTGGAATAGGGAACACCACTTGTTTTCATTTCTTTAAAACAGAGTAAAAATTCTTAAAAAAAACATGTTTAGGTATCCCTAATGTAAGCATAAATGTTACCCCACCCCTTTCGATGTAATTATCGCTCGCAATCACACACTTGTTTTCCCCATTTTTTGTTATGTAATGTTTTTTGTGTACATCCCTTTCTCCCTGAAGGAATATCTTTCCATGCTTATACATATTTCATGAAATGATGTAAATAATTCATTCTTTTAACGCCTTTGTACATATGTTCTTTTGAGACGTTAACTTTTCTAGGTTATCTGAAGTGACCCTATGCATTCTTTGCCCCATAATGGTATGAGAATGAGACTTCACCTAAGAAAGAGCCACTGACCTCGTGAGTGGGAGGAATAAGTTTGGAAGGATTTTGTGCAAAAGGACTTATGCATGTCATGCATACATGCATCAATTACTTGTTCATACATAATACTAATAACCCTTATCTTATAACTATCATAGCTCCATCCAAACCTTCATGGAAGAGAAGAGGGAATCGATTTGCTAAAAAGAGTAGGACTCTTAGTTCGAGCCAGAAAGTCATGGAGCCAACCATACCACAAGAGATCTTGGACAAGATGACGACTGACGTCAATTGTAAGATGGAAGATAAGATTATCGAGGATGTAAATAAGTGCATCAATGAGATTCTAAAAAATGGTGAGACTTTTACTAATAGAACTGACAAAGGAAAAACACCAATGGAAGTGCCCTAACCTATAATGATCGATGATAATCTATTGAGGATGAAAGAATAACATGAAATCAAGCTTGCTAAATAGTAGGAAGACAACTGCCATTTTGGACAAACCTTTAGAGAGTGAGAAGGAGATCACTCGATTTGATGACTTCATCAAACAATTGGAGAAAATACAGAAGGCGCTAAGTACTAAAAGTTTGGAAAGGGGAACAAGCATTAGGGAATTACTTGCTCGCAAACCTGAGAAGCTATTAACTAATTTTCATATGCCAAAGCTTCCTAAATTCATTGGGATCCAGAATGCTATGAACTATGCCCGTTCATATGTGCTAATCATAAAGACATATAGGGGTTTGACAAATGCCATTTTAGAAATTTTTAAGTTATCATTGAAAGGGTATGCAAAGACATGATATTTAATTCAACCAAAGACTATTAGAGAAGATTGGAAGGAGTTGACAAAAGCTTTTGAGAGACACTATGCTTGTAATTCAGATTTGGAAGTGAAGTTGCAAGACTTAGAATCTTTGAAGAAAAAAAAAAGGTGAAAGCTTTAATGACTACATCAGAAGGTGAAAGAAGACAGCTTCAAAAATGACCACAAGACCTACAAAGAGAGAGCAAGTTTGAATGAGTGCAAAAGGGACTTTGCCCAGTATTGGTCCCAAAATTAGGGGGAATGTTGGTTAGAAACTTTAAAGATCTCTAAGAAGCTAGTTTGCAAGCTAAAAAGTTAGAATCCGAGCTCAAAAGATAATATAGGAGAAGAAAAAGTGCCTCGTTTATCCTCAAGCTGAGGGAAATAAGACAACCGATGTAAATGCAGTAAGTGCTCCAAGACAGTTGACTGATTTAGAGATGCCTCTATCTAAGGCATTTGAGGGGTTGCAGAAGAGGGGAGTGCTTAAGCCTCTAGCATTGAGACCACCTCCTTACCAATTGCCTAGGGATATGACATTAATGCTTACTAAGCTTTTCATGAAGGAGCAGGTCTAGCACTGATGATTGTTATAGGTTGAGACACGAGATTCAGGATCTCATCAATAATAAGACAATTGTCCCACCAAATTTTGGTAAGCCTAGCATCTGAAGGAACCCTCTCCCAAGCTATTGTAATGTTCCTTCCCTAAATTAAGGGGCTTTCATGATAGATTATGTGATTCATGAGGAAGTTGTTATTGCTACTATAGAGGAGGTCATAAGTGAGATTTTAGTTGTTTACACTATTAATCCATGGGAAAGCTCATATGAGGAGACAAAAGAGGTATGAAGGAGGAGAATGATCCAATTATGCAAGGAGAGTGATGAAGAAAAAGAAGCTGATGATTTGTAGTGAGAAGTACTACCGTAATAGGGAAGTCCTTAAAGAAACAAGGGTTGAAAAGATGACAGATGAGCTTATCATAAAGGAGAGAGAAGATGACAATCCCATTGTGAAACAGTTGAAGAAGATGCCAACCGAAATTAGTATGTGAGAGTTACTCATCAGCTATTAGAACATAAGAAGGCTTTGGTTAAAGCTTTGTCGAGTCTGATTATCTCGAAGGAAGTTACTCCAATAGATGTCATTGTATTGGTGACCCATAGGGGTAAAATCACTTTCTCAGATAAAGATTTGCCACCAGAAGGAATGGATCATAACCTGGCTCTATTCATTTGAGCTGAGGTGAATGGGAGACGCACTTTTTGTGTGATGGTTGACGATAGGTTTAGGATTAACATATGCCCATTAATGTTATTGTATAAGTTTGATTTGTTTGAGAAGGATTTAAAAGTTTTTGATAGTGTAGTTTGAGCCTATGGTGATAGTAAAAGGCCAACCTTTGATGTGTTCAAAACCTTGGTCAAGATAGGCATAGTGGGAGATATGGCAAAATTTATAGTCTTGGACATCCCAATCACCTTCCTACTTTTTTTGAGAAGACCATGGTATCACCCTCATTAGGTGGGGTGTGTTCCACTGCTCACAAAAATTTTAAGATTCTTTATAAGGGAGAGATTGTGACTATCTGTGCAGAGGTTGGGGCGATTGTATCAGCTTTAAGTGTGGTTGTACTGCATCTTCGAAGGTGTTAAGTTGTTAGAGTCATTAACAAGTGGATTGATCCAATAGTGATGGAAATTAAGAAGAACATGAATTTTATGCCAGGACAACGGTTAGGGAAAAATTCCATCGACATATAAGAGTTTTTAGAAATCCTCACTCAGACTATAAGGAAAGGATTAGGGTATTGTGATAAAGAGTTAGAGCTAGAAGTAAAGGACTTGTGCGAACCACTATCATATTTCTTTGTGAAAAGAACAGGAGGCTATTAAGATGGCTGGACATGAGGCAATTGAGAATGAGTCATTAGGTAATGATATAGATGAATTTGAGAAGGCCTTTTTCTAATAGGATGTTGGTGAGTTAGGACATTAGAATTATCAAGACTTATCAGAGGAGGAGGATGGAAAGAAGAAAGGAGAGAAGAAATTGAAACATATTGCAAAGATAAAGGATGATCAAGAATCAGTTCAGTCAGTAGTTTTATATGGACTTCAGTCTGTATGGCTATGGAATGACAAGAAAAAGATCAATGATGAACAAACCAAGTAGTATTTGTTGGATCATAAATTTTAGGCTATTAGGGAAGATCATGTAAAGAATGAGCTTGAATCGATGAAGTAAAATGCACCCTTCATGGACTCAGAATGAGAATAGACCGACCATGCAAGTTTACTGAAGCTACATACACTGAGATAAAGTTGGAGGATATTGAGAGCATAATTGTGAACTCTATTGAGAAAATGGGTGGTGAAGAAATACAGGGTCCTACGATGGAGACTGAGCCAACTATGGTGAAAAGTGCAACTCTCTAGGCAAATTTTTTGAAGAGTAAGCTGTCAGTTGGTTAGATGAAGCAGAATTTTGAAGGGGTTGTCAAAACTATCACAAGAGCTAAAAATTAGATAGAGGGTGAAAAGAGAAATTAATCACCAATGATGTGACACTAGAGGATATCGATTAATAAGGAGAAGAATGAGGAGAAGTTGCAGGAAAAAGAAGCTTTTACTGTTCCCCCAAATGAAACCAGCTTTCTATATTCTACTAATATTCTTGTTTTCATTTTATTTGAGGACAATGATGTATTTCTTTCTAAGTTTAAGGCAATGAATGATGAGTTTGCTTATTTGTGTGATGTGTTTCCCAATAGTTGTATGCATAGGATGTATCATTTCATTAGCATGTTTAACATTAATTCTATGCATACAACTGTATTTAACCTTGGCACATAGGAAAATTCAAAAATCTTGCTTAATCGCCAATGATGTGACACTAGAGGAGCAGAGAAAGTTCAAATAATTGCTCCAAAAATACCACAGGGACTTTGGTTGCACATTTGAGGACATGCAAAGACTTGATAGGCAAATTGTAGAACATAAAATCCTGACCCACGCACACTTGAAACCAGTCAAATAGAAGCTTCGAAGGATGAAGGCTAAGTGGGCTCAACTTGCCAAGGACGAGGTGGCAAAGTAGTTAAATGCCAAGTTCATAGAGGTGGTAGATTACCGTGAATGGCTAGCCAATATACTGCCAGTATCGAAGAAGGATGAGAGAATAAGGATGTACATTAACTATGAGGATTTAAACAAAGCATATCTAAAGGATGATTTTCTTTTATCGTACATTGATGTGCTGGTTGAGAGTGTCACAACTTGTGTTATGTATTCCTTTATGGACGGGTTCTCTGGGTATGATCAAATTCTCATGGCTATCACATATAAGGTGAAAATAACTTTTTATTATAAAATGGGGGACCTACTATTATAAGGTGATGTCGTTCGGGTTGAAGAATATGAGTGCAACATATCAACAAATGACAACTATCCTATTGTATGACTTTATCCATAAAAAGGTGGAAGTGTATATAGATGATATGATGGAGAAGTTCGAAGCAAGGAAAGGGCATTTTGAAGCTTTAAAGAAGTTTCTAAAAAGAGTTGATGAGTACAACTTAAGGTTGAATATGAAGAAGTGTATATTTGGGGCTACCTCCTGTAAGTTGTTCAGACTCGTGGTTAGTGAGAAAGGAATAGAAGTAGATCCATATAAAGTAAAGGCAATTTAAGATATGCCTACTTGAGACAAAAAGGGAGATTTAAGGCTTTCTAGGTGGCTTGTAGTACATTAGCCAATTTATAGCAAGACTGACCCTCATTTATGAGTAAACCTTCAAGCTGTTAAGAAAGGATCAACCAGTAAAATAGAATGAATAGTTCTAAAAAGCCTTCAAGAGAATAAAAGAATATCTAACTAACCTACCAATATAAAAGCCGCTAAAGCCTGGAAAACTACTAACTTTATATCTAACAGTAGAAGGGAGTTCTGTTGGTGCAATGTTAGCTTAAGAAAATGAAACAAGGAGTGAACATGTAGTATATTATCTTAGCAAGAAGTTGTTATCTCATGAGGAAAAGTATAATTTGGTGGAGAAGACTTGTTTGGCACTAGTATAGGTGACACAAAAATTGAGGCATTACTTTCAGTCATACTCTATAAGGGTAGTTTCAAGGTTTGATCCAGTTAAATACCTATGCGAGGCGTCTTCCTTGATAGGAAAGTTAGCACAATGGTTAACCCTATTGACTAAATTTGACAATAAGTACATGCCTAAAAAGGTAATAAAAGGGCTGGTGATTTTAAAGCACTTAGCAAAGCAACTTCTCAAAGAAGGGGAATCCAAGCTTCCATAATTCCCTGATGAAAGGCTAGGAGCAATTGAGCTTCAATGATGAAGAGTATACTTTGATGGAGTTGTAAACAAGCAGAGTTCAAGGTCATATCAGAGTGCCACAACATATTGTCACATATAATGGTATCCATTTCCAAGTAGAGGTTAAGGTTATATTGGAAAAGTACAAGGTGGTCTACCATAAGTCATCACCTTATAGGCCACAAGCTAATGAAGCAGTGGGAGTGGCAAATAAGAATGTTAAAAACATCCTAGCTAAGTTGGTTGAGACGCATAAAAACTTGTCTAAGAAATTTCCTTTTACCTTATAGGGTTATAAAACTATGACAAAGACATCAACCTGGATGACATCATACTCTTTTGTGTATGGAATGAAAGTAGTCCTGCCAATTGAGTTAGAAGCAAAGTCTTTACAGGTTTTGATTGAATATGAAGTTCCTGAGTACCAATGGATAAGAAGTAGATTTGAATAAATGGCTTTATCGAGCGATAAAAGATTAAAGGTCCCATATCACATCTAGTTGTATCAAGTTAGATTGGCCTGCGTATTTAATAAGAAGGTTAAACCAAGCATGATAAGGGCTGGTGACTTGGTGTTGAAGGCAGTCCAATCGTAAATTTAGGATCTTTAAGGAATGTTCATGCTAAATTGAAAGGTCTATACATGGTTAAACATATATACTCAGGTGGTGTAGTGAAGTTAGAAAATTTAGACAAGAATGAATTTAACAAACTGGTAAACTTAGACCGACTAAAGAAGTATTTCGTGTGAGGTGTGAGAAAGGTGAAATTAGCTCGCTAAGTCAAAAATTTGAAAGGGTAGCTTAAGCAAAAATTAAGGCATAAGAAAAAAAGGAAAAAGAAAATACATTTTAAAAAAAAAGAAGCTCGCTAAGTCAAAAACCCAAAAGGGCGGCATAGGCAAAAGTTAAAGTATAAAAATGCATGAAATAAATAGAGTAGCAATTAAGAGAGTGTGATTGACCGCTAAGGGACCATTGACAAGAATAGTTGGGCAATGGTAAAGAAGATAGGAATGGATGAGAAAAAACTAGAGCTATTGGGCAAGACAATAAGATAATCTAATGTGCTAGTGTTAAAGTAGAAGTCATGCATTTAATTAACGTCTAAATATGCAAAATGTAAATGATTCGTGCTAAGCATAATATCAAATGGAAATACGTTTGCATAATTAGAGTGAAATTAGTCATACATGTCCTTGAACTAGAAGTAAATATAAAACAGTCTTTTTTGAGGAAGATCATTGTATACTATTTGCTAATGCAATGCCTATAGACCTAAATGTCGTGTAACCATGCCATGTAGTCTGTATCATCATTAGATTATGGATCTCGACCAATTTAGAAGTCATAGATGTGATGACTGGTCCATGTAGCCTCAACCCTATCCAAGTGTGCTGGGATAAGGGGCCCTCCACAAATGAAGGAAAAAATTGCACTCGAATTGAGGAGCGCTTAACTGGCGATGCATGCAAGCTGGGTCATAAAACATGCCTAAAGCCTAGGTGGGAAGAATGACATAGTACCCGCAAATCCTTAAGGTAACATACGATAGATTCCACCATGGGCAACTTCAAAGAATGTCAGTGACAGTAATGTGAGACATCAACTTAGCCCATTCAGCTCTAATAGTAGTTGGCCTCAATAGACGATGGTTCAAATGGTGTTATGGCTAGTAAAGCCTCGCATCCATGATAGGGGCATCCAATAATCCTAACCTCTCTTATAGCAAATCTGAGGGTAAAAGAAAAGAAAAAGAAAATAAAAGAAAAGAAAAAAAATAAAAAAATGCTTGTTAGGTTGAAAATTTGAAAGGACAGCTTAAGCAAAAACGAGTGACCCATTGGATTGAAAACTCGTAAGGGCAATCTAGGCAAAAGTTAAGGCAATAAAGTAATAATAAAAAAATTCAATAAAAGCTATTACAAGAGGAACTCTTAGTTGAAGCAACAATGGGCTCTCCATAAAAGAATCACTAACATTGAGGGCTACTCTATCAAGTCCAACAATGGTCTCACCTAAGATTGTCGATATGGGGGTTCTCTTTGAGTCAGCTCCCTCTAGAAATGGTAAGATCTATAGATCAATCTCTCTATCATCCCTCTATAATAAATACTCACCCATCAAAATGGCTACAGTAATACAAGATTGAGCTGCCCGAGCATGGATCCTAGAAGGAGCCATGAGGATTTTCTCCTCGCCTAATGTATACCTAGGTACCTCCTCATATTGCATATCAAACAATTCAACCTTCTTCCAAATATGTGGGAAATCCAATTGGGGTAGCACAATTCGGTTTGCGGCTGTGATACAATAGTAAAAAATGGTGCCAAACTCCTTTAGCAAAGGACAAATCTCTATACTGTTGAAATGAAAGGTGCAGGATGTGGAGTCCCATAAGTCACAAGTTGCCTGCATAAAATATATGTTAAGGCAAATAGAAAAGAGGTAGCAAAGAGTTGAAAGGTCGACCTATGGTAAATCAGACTAGACTTGGGATGGGAGAGATCTTAAAAAGGTTATTTACATAGTCTGTATGCTAAACGTAATAAGTTAGAAGAGCAAGTTTAGAGTGGATATTTATAGATGAAGACCAGGTTTACAGGGCTTTAGAGCCCTACCCAAGTCTGTACAACCTTCTAGCTTAATTGTACAGACCTCATCTTGGGTTATACAACCCTTAATTGCTAGAAAGGGTTAAGAAACCTCTCCCTTATATTGTGCATGTAAGGCAACTTGTGTACCTGTTCTGCAAGACATATATTAAAAAATGACAATGCTCATTTAGAGACACATAATCTGAGGTTAAAATCATGCTTCAATTTTAATAAATAAAAACATCAGAGTTTGATCAAAAGTGGAGGCAGTTTCACCTTAATTTTTCCTCAAAAGTCCTAAGTAAGCATCTAAAAATAAGGCTTTCGAATCATCCAATAAATTGTACAAGGATGTAAAATTTCTATCAAATATATTGTATGAAATAGAAGAAAAGTGAAATTATCTTAACAATCGATAAGGGAAAGAGGGGGTCTCCACTGCTCAATTACCTCCGCTCCTAAATGGAGTAACTTCGAAATTCTTGTCCTCATCATCCATCACCACATACTGGTGCTTCGTAGCTTCTTAAGACAAAGTCTTAATCTATACCTCTGCCTTAGCTAGACGTTGATCCTTCTCTCTGATCTCATGATTCAGGTCCTGGATCGTCTCCTGCATGAAACACGAGGATTAGGATCAATAGGACACAAAACACAAATCGTGAGCATACACACATGCATTATTTTTATCTTATTTTACTAACCTGCATAGAGTGCGTCTACTGCATCACAACCCTCTTCAAGGCAATGATTAGATCGACCATAGCCTCATCTTGCACATAAGGAATCTGTGAAAAGAAGAGAGAAACGTCTTTAAAAGCAAAACTCACTTCATAGTTAGGGTATAAGGAGATAAAGAAGAAAATACTTACGTGGGTGGTCTCGACCTAATCAAACAAACATGTAAACCTAGTGATCCGTAGCAACATCATGGACCCAATCAATAAAGTCATGCAAAACTCCATTAGATTATCTAGCATGAGAGTCAGGTCATCAACCACTACAGCCTCTAGCCTCTCGAAGTTGATACGTAAGCTTATTTATGATCCCATACAATAGTGGTGCCCCAACTCATCTATTGTAGAATGATCCCCTAATTAAGCGTGTGTTGAAGGAATGCCTGAATAGCCACTTTTGTCAAAGTAAGATTCCTTACGAGTGTTATAACCATCTAGGACGTGTAGATAGTATTGGCAGAAGATATCTACTCCCTTAGCAAGTTGTAGTGCTATAATGAGCTCTGCGCCCTTAAGGTCCCCCCAGAATAGGCTCGAAAGCCATATGGGACAAGTCGCTTATCCAGGCCCTCACGCCAATGAAAGATGTGCTCTTATAAATATTACTCCTAAATGGAGGGCCCCACTATCAAATGATGATTGTAAGAGATGGCTTTTACTATCGCCTTCACCGCCTCTAAAGGCCACATCTCTATGGGACCCCTTTAGTCGAGGTGCAATTACAATAAAGATGGAAAACCACTGTAAGTGTAAAACTAGGTAACAAGAGATAAATAATCATAACTTAAACAATTTTATTTATGTAGGTAAAAGTACCCGATCTAGAGTAATCGTGTTAGGTGAGCACACTTAGCAACGACAAAGGACTCTACATAAGACATGATGCTCCACTTTAAGAAGTGAAGGTAGCCACCGTCTACATCATTCTCGGGGTCTAGGCCCTATAACAAGCCTAGCTCAATGTCCCATGCCTATCAATAAAGATAATATAAGTCTTAAAGCAATCAAACAAAACTCAAACATAAAAAGGAATTGAGAGATACTTACGATGAGAATCCTTAATGTGCCACACATGTACCTCATGCCTTTGGAGCATCGATCAAGATACTGCTAACGCCGTGAACCCAGTGAAAATAGTGTAGCAGGCCAAAGTGCTCTAGTACTAACACTAAACAAAGCTTGGCCACGTCAAAGGTGTTCAAGAATAAAATCCCTAATAAAGACTATAATAGAAAACAACATGCGTGCTAGCTAATCACCTCGTTAGATCTGTCATCGAAGACTTGGGGTGCGTTGGTCCGTACATTAGACCATGCCACAATCTTGCTCCTTTTGAGTAAGGGTATATGGTTAAGGTCCCTGAATAAGTTATCCCTCTGAATCACTGGATCATGCACCCCAGAATCCAAGGGCAAGGGAATACCCGTGATTCACAATCCTGTCAGGAACGTGAAGTTCCCAGGAGTGATGCTCACCTCGTCAATCAAAGGAAGATGGAAGGTGCGAGTCATATCCATTCACCACTCTAGCATGCGTGCATCATCATCGGGTTGACATTCGACATCTTATCTAGTAGCATCCGTAGGAAGGTCTAAACCCCTATACCTTCTAGATAAGCCATAATTTGGGAATGCAGTGTACAACCCACTCCCCTTTAGAAGGCGACAATCCCCTATAGGAAAAAAGAAAAGAAATGAAAAGGGGATTGAATAATGGAAAATAATTATATATATATATTTTCTACACAATTACCAAGGTCAAAGAGTGAAAGAATCAGAGAGGTTTGAATTCTAAGGCAAAGAAACAAGTCCTAGTCACTAGGGTCTAGTTACAAAGCTCTACGAAGTTATGAAAAATAATATCCTAAAAAAAATTTCAATCAATACTCGCAAACAAAGCATCAAAAGATTGGTAAGCCGATAGAATGGATGAATAAATTATTTATAATCTTAGTTATGTACCTTAATTTTTCATAGGTTATTCTATTAATTAATTTTAATTATTCCTTATGTAGATCACATAATCAAGTTTGAAGTGAACACAAATCAAGGCAACAAACCAGACCGATAGACAAAATAAATTTCACTGAAAATAAAAATGAATGCCCTAGAAATTATTCTTAAATATTTTATAAACTAACTTAATGTTCACAAACAAAAAGAAAATTATAGGGCAACACCTAAAATCCATAGTGGTAAGATAGACAAAAAATAAAATAAATTAGGAGAAAGGGAAAAGAACACGTACCACTCTTGAGGTGATGGTACTAGTTGTCACCAGTTAGAGGAAAGTTAGGTAGGAACATCTTTGCAGTTTGCCCTTAAATAGGCCCATTCGCGCAAACCCACTAGGATTGCAATTGCTCTATGACACCTAAGGTCGTGATATCTTTATCGAGAAACTCCTTCTGGATGTCAAATATTTTACTATCATTGTATGGTAATCGCCTAAAAAGTTAAGGGAGCCTAACAACTAAGTTTGGAATTTTGAAAGATCAAAGGAAGAGAGAGAAGAGAAATAACACAAATGAAGAGGTCACTTTGAAGGGGTTTATATAGTGGACCAAGGTTGCATGGCCTTGGCTCGTTTGTACAAACCAATGTTTGTATAGCCATACACTAGATTGTACATCCCTTTTGAGATAGGATAGGTTGGGATGGGCCTTATGAGCCTACTTCACCTTCTAAACCATCCAACCTTATTCCCTTTTGACCTACCAAGACTAACCTAGCCTCTTTTTATGCCTAATTACTCTAAATTTACCAAAATACCCTTAGCTTCCTAAAGAGCTCTAAAGCATCTAATTTATGAAAATACCCTAGCTTCCCAAAGAGCCCTAAAGCACCAAATTTACTAAAATACCTTTAACTTCTGAAAGTGTCATAGAGCACCGAATTTACCAAAGTACCTATAGTTTTCCAAAGGATCCTAAAGAGGCCAAATTACCAAAATGCCTTTATTGCTTTTAGAACACCTAGAGAATACATTTAAGCTTCCTGATTCAAGTCATGCCACCAAAATACCCTTCAATGATAAACTTGCCCCCTTTTAGGCCTTAAAAATATTCCCGATAAGAACTACTTTTTCCCAGAAAGGGCAAAATCCAAGAAGCACTTCCCACAACATTTGGGCCTAAGCTCATTATCCTGAGAAAAGAACAAACCTCCAAGACACTTAGAAGGGCTGCAAAGATACAGACTTAGTTTTACAAATGCCAGAAGGGCTCGAATGGCACAAGAACCATTAAGGGGGCATCTTTGAGACAAAATCATCAGTCATAAAGACTAAACCTATAAATAAATTCAAGAGCAACAATGATCGTAAATGGCAGTTACCTGATACCAATCACCTAGTACCTGCTGGAGAGATGTCAAAATGACTTTAGTACCTACTAGAAAGCTACTGAAGAATCGTCAAAACACTTAGTACATGCTAGAGAGCTATTAGAACTGCTTCAGTACCAGATAAAAAGTTGTTATGAATCGTCAAAATGCCTAGTATATGTTAAAGAGTTGTCAAAATCATTTCAGTACTTAGGATCAAAACACCTGGTACATGTTAGAAAACTACCAGGACTGCTTTAGTACATGCTAGAAAGTTGTTGAAGAGTTGTCAAAACACCTGCTACCTACTAAAGAGCTGCCAAAACCACTTTAATACTTGCTCGAGGAGTTGCTAAAGACTTGTATCCTTGGGTATCCTTACTATTATTTACATTCTTTACTTTGCTTTATTGAAACTTATTCAAATAGTCATTTATCAAATGTTATTTTTCAAGCCCTACAAAGCAAGGAGCAAACTGTAAGCATTAGATTTTGAACATTTGGAAGCAAAGCCCAATAATTAAAGTCATCGAATCTATTTCCCAGAATGTAAAGGATATTACTAAAGAAAGAGATGAAAGACCCTAGGAAACCTTGGAGAAGCCCAAAACCAAGCCTAAAACCAAACTTAAGATAAACCCTAAACTACCTGATAGGGTTCATAGGCTATACAGCTCACCATTTTGGGTTGTATAGCCTAGTATAAGGTTTTACAACCTACCTTAAAACCCTAGCTTATAGAACATTTTAAAATTGGTCCCCCCTTTAAATCTTAGGATTATACAACCTTGACAGACGGATAGGTAACCCTATCTTAGTTATACAACCTACGTGCAAACCCTAATTTTAGGAGATTCATCCCTCTCTTTATAATTGAATGCATCCATCGTGCGATCAGAACCATTTTAAGGTTTGTGCACTAATCCTACACCTATAAATACTTCTCTCATTTGAAGAGGGGGAGGCTTGGACAGCCCTAAGGTTACTTTACCAAAATCCACTCTTAAACATCCATCAAACATAGAAACCCTAAATCTTAACTCACCCTAACACATTCCCATGTAGAAGTAGACTTAATCTCTTCATCTTATGCTTTCTCTAAGCATTTTAGAGGATATTATACCCATTGTGTACTTTTGAGGGTAAGGATTTCACTAGAAAGCATCTAGGACTCCCCCAAGTCCCTTTCTTCTTCTTTTTCTTATTTTCTTCTTTCATTTTTTAAAACCCTAAAAATAGTATAGCCCTAAAATTGGGTTGTATAACCCCGTCTGCCTGGTAGATGGTTTTTACAAAGTGTATTTTCTTCTCTTCCTTCAAATTTCTTTCTGTTTTAAAACATTTTTATGATATTTTATGACTCCAGTGGTAGAATAGGCTGAGGTTTAATGACCTAAGACCCTTACTCACTTCAAAAATGGAGTCTTTATTATGTTTCACATAGTTTTTGTTGCTTATCGTACCAAAGAGCTCTTATGATCTTTCATTTGATTTCAAAGTGATGTTTTAATTCTACTTTAAACATCCTAGGGCCATTATTAAGTGAGGAACTTGAAGTTCCATTGAATTTGAGAGCTTTCATTATATTGGGAGTTGATGTGCTAACCATGTAAATAGTGTTTTGGTTCTTTAAATCCCCCTCATTTATTTGGCATTCTAACTTCTGTAACGGTTAGTTATGCTATGGATGTTTTAGCTCCTTATGAATATTATGACGGAGGATTCATCGACCCTAGGATCTCATTTGGGGGAAATCTTTGCCTTAGTCCATTCAATATCCTCTAAGTATGTTTTACTTTGCATTGCATATTTATTTAAAGAGCTATTGGGATCTTTCATTTGATTTGAACACAATGTGTTGATTATGTTTTAATCATCTCAGGGTCATTATTAAGTGAGGAACTTGAGGTTCCATTGACCTTGAAAGCTCACCTCGTGTTGGGAGTTTATGTGCTAACCATGTGAATAGGGTTTTGGTTCTTCAAATCCCCATTCTTGATTTGGCATTCTAACTTATGTAATGGTTAGTGATGCTATGCGTGTTTTAGCTCCTTATGAGTAATAAAGGAGAGTTCATCAACTCTAAGATCTCATTTAGGGGGAAATTTGTGCCTTAAGCTATTCAATATCCCTTAAGATTACATATTTATCCCTTTTATTGTTCATGATCCATGCATTCTCATCATATTTTGTATACTAATTTATGATGTTGGAATGTGTTACCATGAACATTAGATATATGTTTAGGGACCCTGACTTTTGAAGGTATGGTAAAATGGTTACTATGGACTTCCTTTGCTTTTTCTTTATTTCTTTTATTTATTTTTCACCATTTGACTACTAATTTCTTCTCTTTCATTAGGTGTAGGTGTTCTTACTAGTGCTAGATCATGAATGTGGTCTTGGCCTTCATTTTGTGTGTTTATGGATGATTGTGGCATGGATGAATGTATGAATGATTGCTTAATAATCTCTATGCCATATCACATGCACCCTCCACTCCTTTCTAAATTATGTATGATGTGGATGAATGTATGGATGAATGCCTGATAACCCCCATGCCATGTCACATGATCCCCCTCTCCTTTCTAAAATGTTATATGTGGATGATGGAGTGCATGAAATCCCTTTGCCATAATGCATGACCCTCTCTCCTATAGATTGATGGAATGATTTGATTGTGTTAGATGTATGCTTAAAACCATTAATTGGACTAATCAATAACTTGGTTAAAATATTAAAAGTGAACTAAAGATGCCTGAAGGTCGAATCTCACTATTCGAGCGATTTAGGGGTGTCTATCCTTTTCCCCAAGTTGTACCTAATTTTCGAACCTAATCTATGATAGGGTGAAGATTAAATGAGCCTTCTAATTGACTTAGATTCTATTCAAATTTTACCTTGCTCAGATTCTTATCGTGGCCAAAGTCGAGTAATAACTCTACATTTTCTGAGGATGTTACTAACATATTGTCTTGCTTGTTGTCCCCTGCTGACCTTCATTTTTGGACTAAAAGTTTGAAATTTTGCAAGCCTAAAAGGATTCCCTGTTGATCTAAATGTGTGCCGCAACTTGGGGTCATTACTAATGTAAAGACCCTTATCCCTTTGATCCCTTATTGATTAATAAAAAGATAGAGATGCAAGCAAGATTCCACTTGTTAGAGCAAAAACCAACATAATGTGGTGGTCACATAACCCCCTAGGTCTGACCATATAAACCTAGTGCTTTGATACCATTCTATCACGACCCACCTTTAGGTCGTGCTAGCATTAGGTGCTTCGGAGACCTAAGGTCCCCTAAACATGCATCAAGCCTAATAGTTTTTAGTCATTTCATAAAACATTCATCTTAAATACATGTCACCTATAAACAGGGAGGACTATTCATAAGGTTTATATCCATTTCATATATATATATATATATATATATATATATATATATATATATATATATATATATATATATATATAGATAGATCTATAAGACATATTGTATCTCTAT
>CATIWR010025388.1:0-15787 GCA_949677035.1 Omphalea diandra
CTGTTATGAATGTGGCAAGCAAGGCCACATCAAGTATGAGTGTCCCAAATTGAAGAAGAAAAAGAGATGGGACAAGGAGAAGAAGAAAAGTTTTTCAGCCACTTGGGATGAAAGCCCAAGTGAAGAAGAGGAAGAAGGAGAGGTTGCCAACATTTATTTCATGGCATAGAAAGATTTTACAAATGAGGTAAGTACTTCTTCCCATTCTCATTCTGATTTCAAATTTGATGAGATAGATGAAGAGCTTCTGGAGGCTCTAACCATAAGGTGTGATAAGATTCTTAGTGATCTTGTAAAATAGTTGAGGACTTCTAATAAAGAACTCAAAAACTCAGTAGAAAAACTTTCCACATCATCTTCTTCAATGGCTTCATTAAGAAAGGAGAATGACACTCTTAAGGGAGAAGTCATTGAGCTTAGAAGCTCAATCTCCAAGTTCCATAAAGGAAAAAAAGCCTTGGACACATTGATTGTGTCACAAAGACCACCACTAGTTAGACATGGTTTAGGCTTCAATGGAGCCTCATCATCATCTCAAACTACCTTTGTTAGACCATCACAACCTCAAACCTTAAAAGTTGAGGAGATTGGGAAGACAAGTGCTTTTAGCACTAAGCCTCCTAAGCTTAAGGGCAAAGGGAAGCCTCCCCAAAGCTCAAGAGCTAAGACTCAAAGAGCTAATGATGCCTACATCTATAACAAAAAGCATGGTCATTCTCATAAAAAATTTTCTACTCCTACTCATCATACATGTACATGCATGCATTCACATGATCAAGGTATGAGAAGGCCTCCTACTCATACTAAATATGTGCATAGGAGAAAGACTCACAAGACTAAACTCCAATGCCATTATTGCATGAAATATGGGCATGTTAACATTTATTGTTTCATTAGGAAGGCTCACCTCAAATTAGAGGACCCTTCAATCTCTAACCCCCTAGGACCCAAGTATGCTTGGGTACCTAAGAAAAGGTAACTCACTTTTGTTGTGTAGGGGAGTGTAGTAGCTACCAAATCAAGCAATTGGCATGTGGATAGTAGATGTTCCAAGCATATGACTGGAAATAAAAGGCTATTCACGACTTTGAAAGAAAAAGAAGGTGGAGATGTCACATTGGTGACAATGCTAAGGGTAAGTTAATTGGCATTGGAACCATTGGTGAGAATGAATGTTCTTTTAGTTAATGGCTTACAACACAATTTGTTAAGTGTAAGTCAATTGTGTGACAAAGGTAACAAAGTCACCTTTGATCCTAGGGAATGTCGAGTCACCACTTTATTGGATGATGAGGTTATTTTCAAGGGTGAAAGGAAAGGTAATACCTACTCAATTGACTTAGATAATTTGGCTAACCAATCTTTTAAGTGTCTTATGTCTTTGAGCAATAAAGCTTAGTTATGGCATAGAAGGCTTGGACATGAAAGCATGGATCTTCTTCAAAGCCTATCCAAAGGAAAGTTAGTGGAAGGAGTTCCCAAGCTAAACTTCTTCAAAGATAAGACATGTGGTCCATGCCAAATGGGGAAGCAACACCATGCCTCTCACAAAGCCAAAAATGTTATAAGTTCATCTAGACCACTTCAACTTATCCATATGGACTTGATAGGACCCACTAGGAGTGCTAGCTTAGGTGGAAAGCATTATGCACTAGTCCTTGTAGATGACTACTCTAGGTTCAACTTGAGTATCTTTTCTAGCTCATAAGAATGATTCATTTGATGCTTTCAAATGTTTTGCAAAAAGGGTTCAAAATGAAAAAGGTTACTTCATATCTTCTACTAGAAGTGACCATGGAAAGGAATTTCAAAATGAGTCATTTAAAAATTATTGTTTGGAGAATGGAGTTTTTCATAATTTTTCAACTCCTAGAATACCACAACAAAATGGTATTGTAGAGAGGAAAAATAGAATATTGGTAGAAATGGCTAGAACAATGCTCAATGAGTATTCTTTACCTAATTACTTTTGGGTTGAAGCCATTAATACCTCATGTTATATTGCAAATAGAGTTTTCAAAAAACCCATTCTCAATAAAACTTCTTATAAGCTTTGGAATGGCAGAAAACCCAAGATTTCATACCTAAGAGTATTTAGATGTAAGTGCTATATTTTGAACACCAAGGATAATCTTGGGAAATTTGATTTTAAAACCAACGAAGGTATCTTCTTGGGATATTCCACCTCTAGTATAGCATATAAAGTCTTTAACAAAAGTACAATGGTAGTTGAAGAATCTATGAGTGTTGTTTTTGATGAGTATAGTAAACTTGATCTTGGGAAAGGTATTTTTGTTAATGATCTTGTAGGTGATTTTGAAAGGCTAGAATTAGAAGACACTACAAAAAGAGATGATAAAGACAATGAAGGAGGTGAATCATCGAGAATAGAAGAGGAACCACAACATCAACAAGGAGATGAGCCAAGACAAGATCTACCCAAAGATTGGAGATTCTCCAAGTATCACCCTAAGGACTTAATCATTGGTGATACTTCTAAGGGTGTAAGTACTAGATCTCAACTTAATTCTTTAGATAATAATCTTGCATTTGTTTCTCAACTTGAGCCAAAGTTAATTGATGAGGCTCTTGATGATGAGAGTTGGGTGCTTACTATGCAAGAAGAACTCAACCAATTTGAGAGAAACAAAGTATGAGAGCTTGTCCCTAGGCCTAAAGAGCACCCAATTACAATGCAAGAAGAACTCAACCAATTTGAGAGAAACAAAGTATGGGAGCTTGTTCCTAAGCCTAAAGAGCACCCAATTATAAGTTGTAAGTGGGTGTTTAAGAATAAGTTAGATGAGCAAGGTATTATCACAAGAAACAAAACTAGATTGGTTGCTAAAGGATACAACCAAGAGGAAAGCATATACTATGATGAAACCTTTACCCCCGTAGCAAGATTAGATGCCATTATATTTTTGTAGTCGTTGCATGTCATCTGAATTTTAGACTTTTTCAAATGGATGTGAAAAGTGCATTTTTAAATGGCATCATTAAGGAGGAAGTCTATGTTGAACAACCTCCCAGCTTTGAGTCACATTGTTTTCCAACCCATGTTTTTAAATTAAACAAAGCATTGTATGGATTGAAACAAGCTCCAAGAGCTTAGTATGAAAGGTTTAGTTCATTTCTCTTGAAAAAATGTTTTTGAGAAAGGAAAGGGGGACACCATACTTTTTATCAAAAAGCACAAGCATGATACATTAATTGTTCAAATCTATATTGATGATATCATTTTTGGTGCTACTAATGAATCTCTTTGTAAGGATTTTGCGATGTGTATGACTAGGGAATTTGAAATGAGCATGATGGGAGAACTCAAGTTCTTTCTCGGTCTACAAATCAAGTAGTCCAAAGAAGAGATCTTCATCAACCAAGCCAAGTATACAAAGGAGATGCTAAAGAAATTTGGCATGGATGGTTGCAAAGTAGCTAAAACTCCAATGAGTGGTACCATCAAGCTAGATAAGGACAAATCAGGCAAAATGACAGATGAAAAGAGATATCGAGGTATGATCAGAACTCTGCTTTATCTTACTGCTTCTAGGCCAGATATCATGTTTAGTGTTTGTATGTGTGTTAGGTTCCAATCCTCTCCTAGAGACTCTCTTTTGAATGTTGTTAAAAGGATCTTTAAGCATTTGCATGGCACAATACACTTAGGACTATGGTATCCTAGGGATTTTTCATTTAGTCTCATAGGGTATTCGGATGCAGATTATACTGGTAGCTTATTAGATAGAAAAAGTAATTTCAAAACTTGCCAATTTATAGGTGAATGCCTAGTTTCTTGGTTTAGTAAAAAGAAAGTGTTGATTGCCTTATCCACCGCAAAAGCCGAATATGTGGCAGCGGGTTATTGTTGCACCCAAGTTCTTTAGATGAAACAACAATTGAAGAATTTTAGCAAAGTAGTTGATTACATTCCCATTAAATGTCATAACACAAGTGCTATTAATCTCTCTAAGAATCTCATCCAACACTCTAGGAGCAAGCACATAGATATTAGACATCATTTTCTTATAGATCATGTGCAAAAAGGTGATTTTGTATTGGAATTTATTGACACAAATCATCAACTTGCAGATATTTTCACTAAACCTCTAAATGAAGAAAGGATGAACTTCATTAAGAGAGAATTAGGAATGCTTGATGGAAGCTTCCTAAAGTGAAAATTCTTGATCTTGTGTGATACTGCTTTGAATATTGGTATTTGTTGATTTGTGATATCAATGTATGTATTTTCTTATGGATCACAATTTTTCATTTTTCTAAATTTGGTTTTCAATTCTTGTCCTTGTAGACTCATAATTCGCGGTCGTTATTCTTTCTTCACGATCGCGAATTACAAGTTAATTTCACCCGACTGTCAAATGTCAATTCGCGATTGCGAAACTTCTGCTCCATCGCGAATTTTGATCAGTTTTTCAAAAAAAATTGACCGTTAAGGTGCGTTTTTCCAAGAAAAATTTGTCTGTTACTCACATTTTTCGAAATTTGTGGTCGCGATTCATGGATTCACAGACACGAATTAGAGTAACCGCCTATGCAATTAAGTGATTTGACTGCCAACCATTTCTTCTCTTCATTTAATCCATTTCTAGCCGTTTATAGTCGTTTTCACACCCCTTCAAAGGCTATAAATACCCCCTTAAACAGTATTTTCATCACTTCACTTCTAAACATCAACTCTTTCTCTCAAATCTCTCCAAATCATCAAGCTCTCTTCCTCTCTTGTTATGGCTCCAAAGAAGTTCTTCAAGGCAGACAAGGGCAAGGCAGCGGCTCAGTCCTCTGTAGCTCATGCCCTCCATCTCATAAAGGGAATTACTAAGGAAGAAAAAGATAGATTCAAGGCAAACTCTTCTAAAGTCATTCTTCTAAACAAGATACCATCAACCTTCATCTGGAAACCTTGGGCATTAATGCAGAAATTAGAGCTTTTCTCTCCAACTTGGGCTAGAACGAGTTCATCTTCCGAGATGAACCCAGTTACGAAGAGGTTGTGCGAGAATTTATGTGCACCATACAATGGAGTCACAAAGTCGATTCAAGAGCAGGGCAATATGGGTTAGTGTTTCGGGCCTTTGGTGACCCTTTTTACATTACCTACGACCAATTATCTTCTCTTTTTAACTTGCAAGTCGGAGAACACATTCCCTTCATCATCTCCGCACTTGACATCATCTACTCCGAATTTTGGTCGGAGATTTCTATCGAAACCAAACACGACCCCCATTCTTCTTTATCTAAATACATCAAATCCCTACCTCTTTGGATCTTTTATCGTATCATCACCTTCTTAATCAACGTAAAAGGTGATGGCAATGAAAAGGTATCCCAAAAAGACTTGGCATTTTTGTTTTGCCTTGTAAAAAACAAACCAATCCAAACTAGCTGATACCTTGTGGATCAATTGATCACATGAGTACAAAGCCAAAATGCCAATTTTTGCTCCATTCCCATATCACAGCCATTTACAAATTTGTTAGAGCACTTGATAAGGAAAAAGAAAAATTCCTCACTAAGAAGTTCCTTCCATCTCAAGACTTCCTAGATCTCACCTACCTTATAAACTCCAAGGCTATTCATCCAAACACATATGTGTATACCCTTGGTGCAATAGGAGCAAAGAAGATGGAAACCTCACAAGCTTCAAAGAGGAAGAGGCTTCATATTGAAGAAGGTACAATACAAGTCCCTCATCCTCAACCAAAAACCAAGATGAAGTTGTCTCTTGCCACTATTGATTGAAAGTTAGACAAACTGATGAGGATGATGAAGAGAAGGTTCCTCTTCCTTTCACACTCACAGTGATATGGTGGATCTCCAAGAGAAACTAGAAGTTCCTCCTTGCCACCTTTAGGACCTCACCGAATTTGAAGATACGCAAGATGGAGATGATAATGAAGACGAAGTTGACGATGGAGATAAAGCCGAGGGAGCAACACAAGCTCAAGAGGAAGCATCTTTTGGAGATGATGATGATTCTCCACTCCTCTAGATTAGGGATCTTTTGTATTTTTTTTCTTATTTTCTTTATGCTTTTTGTTTAATAAATATTGTGATCTCATAGTTATATAAATAAAAAGTTATTTCCTTGCAATACATTGTCTTATGTGTTTGATACATTTTACCTTTCTAAAAGTATTATTCTTTTACTCCTTATGTATTCCTATAATTGTTTTTCATTTTCCTCTTACACCCTCTTTTTGATCTTGCCAAAAGGGGAGAGATAATAAGTATTTTAGTTTAAAAGGGAATATTAACTTGAAAATTATAGCATATGTTAAGGGAGAGCATCATACTTACCATTTTAGAAATTTCCCTTAATTAATTGAATGCCACATTTAGAATTTTTCATCTTAAACATTCATTCATGTATACTCTAACTTCACATTTTTTGCATTATTTTTCACTTAAGATCAATCTATGTTGTCAAAATAAAAAAAAGGGGAGATTGTTGGACTAGGATGGTTAACCCTAAGTCTTGGACCTCTTTTGATCTTGACAAAGGGGATTGATCAATTCTAATATTTCAAATTAAGTGTTGTTTTGCAGTTTTTAGTTAGTCTTTACATTGAAAGTTGGATGGAGTTAAAAATCTCCAAAGTAAGCTAGTGCCTCCTAATTCGCGACCGCAACTTGATATATTGCGACCATGAACTAGGCCAAGGGAGGATGACAAATTGGACATACATATTCACGGTTCATTTCTCTGTCACAACCAATTCAAAGAAAGGAAAGCCAAAGTCACAAACAAATTCGTGGTGTGAGTCATGCCTTAGTCGTGATCGCGAATTTTAGAGCAACTCAAGAGGGAATCAAGCCCACAACCACAGCTTAACAAGTGTCCTAAGTAACCGTTGGAAGACAAAAATCACGATAAGAACTTGTTGGTATACCGCGAATCCTGAAGAAGAAGATGAACATTTTTGGCAGACGAATTCGCGTCTTCAGTCGCAGCCTATATAAGAAAAATCGCAACTGCTACTTTAGAGAGCAAGTAAAAGGCAACGGTTATATTTTCCTGGTGACTAATGAAAAGCTGCCACGTGGACTAGCGTTAAACACAAATAGGGTTTTTCATATGGAATTTAGATTTCGCAACTGCTAACGAGTAGTAGCGACCGCAAATTGAGACTATCAAGTATTTAATGCGAAAATCTGTCTAGCAAACTTTGAAGATTTTGTAACAGTTTTATTGCAACATCTCTTTAGTGGGTAGAGGCTATAAATATCTCACCAAACAGATGTAAATATAAGAGAATTGATAACTTTGTAACCAAACTCTTGCAATTTTGCTAGTCAATCTTTTCTATTCTTTAGGTCATTGTTGGGTGTGAGCATAAAAACCAATTGTAATAGGTTATAGTGTGAGCCTATAAAAACACTAAGAGAGGTTATTGTGTGAGCCTGTAAAAACACAAGTGTAAAGGTTGTTGTGTGAGCTTCAAAACACAAGACTATAGGTTATAT
Source organism: Omphalea diandra (assembly GCA_949677035.1). Classification (NCBI taxonomy): domain Eukaryota; kingdom Viridiplantae; phylum Streptophyta; class Magnoliopsida; order Malpighiales; family Euphorbiaceae; genus Omphalea; species Omphalea diandra. The sequence goes on from CATIWR010025388.1 coordinate 7,486, forward strand.
GTGAGCCTTCAAAACACAAGTGTAAAAGTTTGGTGTAAGCTTGAAAACACCTTTGAAAGATAATGGAACACTCAATTTCTAAGAATTTGGGAGTGGACGTAGGGTCATTTAAACCCGAACCACTATAAATCTTATGTTTCTTTTATACTCATTTCTCTTCTCCCTTTCTTGTTTTAATTTTTATACACCAATTCAACCCCTTCCCCCCCTTCTTGGTGCCTAGGGCTAACAAAAATATTTATAGTGGTTCGCGTGTTAACAAACCTTATGTCCACTCCTTTATTCTTCACAACTGGGTATTTCACTTAACTAAGATTAGTGTTTCCAAGCTCACACCTAACTTATACAATTTGTGTTTTATGGCTCATACACAACCCTTATAGTTTATGTTTCTAGGCTTACACAAAAGCTCACTCAAGTGTTTTGGATAGACTCACACTTCAATCTTTACAAGAGTTTTGGAAGCTTACATAACTCTCAACCTAATTACAAAGGTGTTTAATGCTAACACCAAACAATTAAGAATTCATAAAGAATAAGAAGTTATGAAGCAAATTTGCAAGAGTTTGGTTATAATAAATAAAATTCTCTTGCATTTACATCTATTTGAAAGAGTATTTATAGGTGACATCCACTAAAGAGACATTACTAACAAACTATGTCTAAATCTCTAAGGTAAGCTAGGTAGATTTTACATTAAATGCCTATCAAATTGAAGTCACGGTCAGGACTGACATTTCGAGATTGTGATTTTCTAATTTGCACTGGGAAGCTTAAAATCACGATAGAAAACCCCATTTTGTGTCTAACAGCTAGTCCACTTGTCAATTTGTCATTGGTTCTCTAAGAAATATAGTAGTTATGTTCCAATGTTCAACCAAAAGTCATGGTCGCCATTGATGTCCTTCTTTAGTATGACTGAGACTGTAAATTCCTCTGTTTGGTGCTTTGCCCTTGCAAATTTTGATATCTAACAGTTGCTTTGGACATTTGACATGTTGAGGTTGCAGAATTTGTTCCCTCCTTGCAACTATGAAATTCGCAATCACGATATAAGACGTGAACACCACTGCGAATTCTTATGTGTGATAGTCAAATTCTTTTTGGCTAGATCATGGCTGCAATTTCCTCCATGAATTCTTCTGGCCTAACTTCATCCATCCTTGTTGCAAGGTCGTGGTGGCGAATTATAGGCTTCTGAATGCAAATTTGGATGACCCTCTCAAAGTTAGAGATTTAGTCTTTCATCAAACTTTCAATGGAAAACTAACTTATATATTGTAAAAACAACACTTGAACAAAACAGTACCTATCAATCTTTATTGTCAAGATCAAAAAAGGCATTTGACTTAGGTTTGACCAACTTAATCCAACAAATATGGATTGCACTACCCTGCTCCCTTTTTCTTTCCCACCAATAAAGAGAGAAAGGGACAATCAGGGACCTAGAGTGCACCTATAAGTTTCTTCTTATACATTTAAAAGAAAAACTACATTTTCTCAACCATTAGAGAAACAAACAAACCATACACCCTTCAATTAACATTGCTACGAATCAACCAAGTAGGAGTAATGCTTTATAATTCCCTCTAATTAGTAGGAAAAACAAAAACAAAAACAAAATAGCTTTAAAAGGGTAAAGAGGATATCTAGAAAAGAAATTCATCCTATTAACTTTAAGCAGGAAAAAGAGCCAAGTGCCACAATTGAACAAAGTAAAGTGGATCTACCCTGTAAGTAATTAAAAATGTAATAGAAAATGAGGTGGAGTCCAACATAATTAAACTAATAATTGCAGCACAAGTAACAAGGAGAAAAGTCAATCATCATACTTATTCAGGCTAATCCAAAATGTAAACTCAATTTCAAGCCATAAGAATTTAGAAACTTAGCATGGTCTGAATGGGCAATAATTGAATACAAACAAAAACATGCAAGTTTACCAATGTGTATTGAAAATATTATTCACATACCTTTTAGTAAGTTTGGCAGGGTCTAGTTTTGCTAAAGCATGTTCCACTTTTTCACTAACCTACTTAGCATTCAAGTCAGATAAAAATAAAGAGGTGTTCATAGGAAAATCATGCATGATGGAATTAAAAGATATTCTCATTATACATGACAAAAGAATCACAATTTATGTCCTATTCAAAACCTCTTCACTTCCTTAAAACCATGATCGACCAAAAAACCTTCAAAAAAGAAAATCCAAAGAAAGAAAAAAGTTTGCTAACTGGAAAACAAGTGGAGAACACGTAGCCTTTGAATATTGAAATGTTGTAACTACAAATCACAAAAATGGTGATCTTGAATCCTTCAACTCTCTAAAGAATAAGCTCTAAGGATGAGCAAAGTTTATGTAGACTATCCACCTTGAGAGCGTCAATGATTACACTGCAACAAAAATATTGAGGACTTTCAACCACATTTCAACAAATAAGAATGGGTAACCATAGACAATGACACAACACATTAAGAATATAAAGCTGATTATTGCCTTCTAAAAAATATAAAGCATGTTCACGTCAATAAATTCTATTTCAATTCAAAGCCACCAACTCAGTAATTTTAAAGGAAGTAATTTACTAATAAACATTGTATAATAACAATGATAATATAAAAATAAAAAGGAATTGAAGAAGAAATGAATAGAGATCCAAATCAAAGGTTCAACATCCTTAATTGAACATAAGTAACTAACCTAGAGTTGTAATATGGTCAAAGATAATAATATGAATTAAAAATTATGTATGAGCAAATCTTAAAGAAAAAAAGAAAAAGAAAAAAAAAAGAAGGTAGTTTAGAAACCTAGCTAAAGTAGGTCATTTTCTAATGAAGTTGGCCTTCATCACAAGAACTCGAATAAAATCCTCTTTGCTCTATTGCCTATTTAGCAAACACTTGAATCAAGCAAAAACTGATGCCTATTTAGTGCTTCTTTAGTTAGATGTTTCACGGCAGAACGACCATCCTTTATATTCTTGATAGCATATGCTACTTTTTGATTTGTCATCACCTGGGATCATATAAGAAACCAGTTTTTTGTTGATATTTTTTAGGGCAAAATAATGGAAAAACAATAATAATAATAATGAATCTTTACAACAAAGATGGAGTAGAAGATATTTAAAGTAACATTAGGAAAATTTTTAAATAAAACAAACCTTCCATAACCCATCATTAGCTAAGATAATAAAATATGTATCACCATCAACATGTGGAAGATCCCTTTAATTCATAACAATAACACAATCTATGATAAAATATATGTATTGTATGAAGCAACTAGTAAGATTGATGGCAATCTAATTTCATATTTTATACTTCAATTAGATTTTAAGACTGATTACAATCATGATTATAATAGTCAAACACTCAAAATAATCTCTTCTACTTTGGAGAAACTCTTACCTAGAAAGTTTGACACAAAACCACCTTTATTCTCAATTTTTTTCCTTTCTTGCTGATAACAACTCGGAATAATGGCTATTACTAGCATATGACACTTTATTAATATTATTGTAATAGTTCTTTTCCCAAATTTGCTATTTTTTTTAAAATATATTATGATTTTATTCCATTGATTTTGGAGGAGTCTAATAGTAAACCTGATTAACACTGTATACTTCACAATGTACAGTTGTTGCCTTTGTAAGTTTAAGTGAAAAAATGAAAATTGATGGAATAATAATCCTTACATTTTATTGAGAGAGCTATTGTTTATATGCAATCTAAGCTACAGTTGAGGAAAGCTTAAGGTAGCAACTATTAGCGCTAGGCACCAAGAGGGGGGGTTGAATTGGTGTATAAAAAAATTAAAATGAGGATGAAGGAGTAGAAAAGAGACACAAGGATTTATAGCGGTTCAGGTATAACCAACCCTACGTCCTCTCCCTAATTCTCTGCAATTGGGTGTTCCACTAACTTAGAATAGTGTTTCCAAGCTCACACCTAACTTTTACACTTTGTGTTTTCAAGGCTCACTTAATAACCTCTCTTACAAGTATTTTCTAAGAATCACACTAAAACCTCTCTTAAGGATTTTCACAGGCTCACACTAAAACCTTTCTTACAATTGGTGTTTAATGATCACATCCAACAATTATAATCTCAAAAAGAAGAGAAGAAATTGAGTAGCAAAAGTTTGAGAGCTTTAACACAAGTAATCAATTCTCTATCTGTCTCATTTATCACTGTTTGGTGGAGTATTTATACCCTATACCCACTAAAGAGATGTTAGAGTTTAAAGCTCAACAAATCTCCAAGACATGCTAGGTAGATTTAGCATTAAGTGCATGTCAGGCAGGAGTTGCAGTCGTTGTTGGTCATTTGCAGTCGCGAAATCCAAATTTCCATACGAGAGCCAAAAATTATTGCGGAAAACCCTATTTGCATCCAACGGCTAGTCCATGAGGCATCTCCTCATTGGTCCATCATGACAATATAGTTTTACATTTTAACTACCCACAAAAGTCGCGGTCGCGATTCTTCTTTGTACAGGGCACAACTCATGACGCGAATTCTTCTATTTAAAAGACAATCTTCTTCTTTTTGAATCATAGTCGCTACCCAAAATGCTGCCCTTGTGAATTTTATTCTTCAACGAATATTTAGGACACTTGTCATGCTATGATTGTGGATTTGATTCCCTCTTCAATCACTTTAAAAGTCACGGTCGTGACTGAGGCGTGACATATACCGTGAATTCGTCTATGACTTTGACATTCTCATCTTTGGATGAGTCATAACAACGATGATGCCCACGAATTCGTCTGGCCGAGTTTCACCCTGTCTTTGAACTAAGTCGCGGTTGTGAATTACAGACCATTGACCACGAATTTGGATGAACTTTACCTTTTTGAAGATTATGCAATCCTTACAACTTCCAATTGAAATCTTAACTTAATTATGTAAAACAATACTTAACGAAAACATTAGATATGATCAATCTTCTTTGTCAAGATCAAAAGAGGTCTAAGACTCAGGGTTAACCAACCTAGTCCAACAATCTTCCCTTTTTTTTATTTTAACAACTTAGATTAATCCTAAGAGAAAATAATGCAGAAATGTGACGTTGGAGTGATAAATTGCTTAAATGTATACTTAGAAATTTTAGAAAAGTTTCTAAGTATGACTTTAAGACCAAAATTCTAAGTGTGATGCTCTTATGCTTCTATGTCCTTATTCTCCTATGCTCCCCCTCAACTAATGTTTTTATTTTTTTCCCCTTTTGGCAAGATAAAAAAGAAGGTAGAAGGGAAAAAAATCAGTTGCATAGGTAAGCAAGTAAACATAGGGAGCAAATGTATAAACAAATGAAGTAAAACAAGCATATAACACAGAATTTCAGCAAAGAAACAACTTTTATACATATAAACTTAGAAACAAGTTGTGTGGGACCACATTTTTTTTGCAAAAAGAGAAAATACAAAAGAGATCCTAAACTAGAAAGTAAGAGAATCTTCTCCAGCAAAGTCTTGATCTTCACCTTTAGCCTCATCTTCATCCTCAACTTCATCATTGTCGTCTTCTTCTTGAATATCATCAAACTCTGTGAAGTCCAAAAGATGGCAAGGAGGGACTCCCAACTTCTCTTACAAATCGATCATATCACTATGAAGATGAGAGAGGAACAAAAATCTCCTTTTCATCATCCTCATCAACTTATCAAGCTTGTTGTTGATGGTTGCAAGGGAGAGTTTAGCCTTAGGCTTGGGTTGAGGAGGGATGCATGGAGCTCATTCTTCAATAGCTAGTCTCTCCCATTTGGAAGCTTGTAAAGTCTCCATTTTCTTAGCCCCAATGGCACCCAGGGTATAGGCATAGGTGTCCAGGTGAATAGCTTTAACGTTGATAAGATAGGTGAGATCAAAAAACTTTTGTGAAGGAAAGAGTTTCTTGGTGAGGAATTTTTCATTTTCCTCATCAAGTGCTCTTACGAAGCGATATATGGCTATAATATGTAAAGGTAAAAGGAATTGGCTTTTGGGTTTGGTACTCATATGGATCAATCGATCCATAAAATACCGTCTAGTTTGAATAAGCTTATTTTTGAAAAGGCAGAAAAGAAATGCCAAGTCTTTTTGTTATACCTTTTCATTACCATCACCTCTAGCATTTACAAAAAAGGTGATGATACGATAGAGTATCCAAAAAGGTAGGGTTTTAATGTGTTTGGCTCGGGAGGATCTCAGGTCGTGTTTGGTTTTAATGGAAATTTCCTACCAAAATCCATAGTACATGACTTCAAGTGTGGAGATTAAAAAGGTAATGTTTTCTCCAACTTGAAGATTAAAGAGAAAGGAAAGTTGGTCGAAAGTAATATAAAAAGGATCACCAAAAGCCTGGAATACTAACCTGTATTGCCCCACTCAAGAATCAGCTTTACGACTTAATGGAACCATACACATACATTCCCTCACAATTTCATTATAACAGGGTTCATCCCGAAAGATGAACTCATTCCAGCCCAAGTTGGAGAGGAAAACATGAATCTCTATGTTGATGCCCAAGGTCTTCAACAGAAAGCTAGAAGGAATCTTGTTAGGGAGGATGATCTTTGACGAATTTGCTTTGTACCTCTCTTTCTCTTCTTTGGTGATGCCTTTCATGAGGTGGAGTGCAAGAGGTGCAGATGGCTGAGCCACAGCCTTGCCCTTGTCTGCTCTTGAGATCTTCTTGGGAGCCATTGCAAAAGATAAAGAGATTTGTGATTTTAGAGAGTTTTGAGAGAGAGAAATTGATGTTAGAAGAGAAGTGAGGATGTTACTATTGAAGGGGGGTATTTATAACCATTTGAAGTCTCTGTAAATGGCTAAAAATGGCTAGAAATGGATTAATGAAGAGATAGAAACGATTAGCAGTCAAATCACTTAAATGGATTGACAGTTACTCAAATTCGCATCCTCGAATTCCAGGATCACGACAGGGATTTTTGACAAATATGAGTAACAGACAAATTTTCTTAGGGAATATGCACTTTAAATGTCAAAATTTTGAATTCTTGACCAAAATTCGCAGTGGAACTTGATTCTTATGACCGCGATTTGATGTTTTGACAGTTGATTGACTAGGACCTGTAATTCTCGACTGTGAAGATAAGTTAGCGAACGTGAATTATGAGTCATCAAGGACAAGAATGAAAAAAATAAGTTTTGAAAGAATAAAAATTGTGATCCACTTGGAATATGCCATACAGAAAACACAAGACATACAATCAACACACATAGCAATCATATATAAGATCAAAATATTCACCTTAGGGAGCTTCCATCAAGCATTCTCAATTTTCTCTTAATGAAGTTCAATCTTTCTTCATTGAGAGGTTTAGTGAAAATATCTACAAGTTGATGATTTGTGTCAATAAATTCTAACACAACATCACCCTTTTGCACATTATCTCTATGGAAATGATGTCTAATATCTATATATTTGCTCCTAGAGTGTTGGATGGGATCCTTAGAAAGATTAATAGCACTAATGTTATCACATTTAATAGGAATGTGATCAATCACTTTGCCAAAATCCTTGAATTGTTATTTCATCTAAAAAACTTGGGTGCAATAACAACTCGCAGTAACATACTCGGCTTCTGTAGTGAATAAGGCAACCGATACTTGTTTTTTGCTAAACCAAGATACTAGGCATTCTCCTATAAATTGGCAAGTCCTGAAAGTGTTTTTTCTATCTAATAAACTACCCACATAATCGGCATCCGAATATCCTATGAGACTAAAGGATGAATCCCTAAAATACCATAACCCTAAGTGAATTATGCCATGTAAATATTTAAAAATTCTCTTAATAGTATTTAAATGAGACTCTTTAAGAGATTATTAGAACCTAGCACATATACATACACTAAACATGGTATCCAACCTAGAAGTAGTAAGATAAAGTAGAGATCTGATCATACCTCGATATCTCTTTTCATCTATTGTCTTACCCGATTCATCTTTGTCTAGCTTGATGGTACCACTCATGGGGGTTTTGGCTACTTTGCAACCATCCATGCCAAACTTTTTGAGTATCTCCCTTGTGTATTTGGCTTGGTTGATGAAGATCCCTTCTTTGGTTTGCTTGATATGTAGACCGAGAAAGAACTTGAACTCTCCCATCATGCTCATCTCATATTTTCTAGTCATACACTTAGCAAAATCCCCATAAAGAGACTCATTAGTAGCACAAAAAATGATATCATCAACATAGATTTGCACAATTAGTGTATCATGCTTGTGCTTTTTAACAAATAGTGTGACATCCACCTTTCCTTTTTCGAAATCATTTTTCAAGAGAAATGAAC
>CATIWR010025393.1:0-12531 GCA_949677035.1 Omphalea diandra
AAAGATTTTTTGTGTTCCTGAAATGAAAAACACTCACAAATCTACTAAATAATATCACTAATATATATATATATATATATATATATATATATATATATAATATTAATATATTTTTAGTAAACTAAGTCTAAGCTAATTAGCCTATAATTAATCGCTACCTACAATGACTCTATTTGATTTTTTCTTTACCTATCGTTGATAGCTTTTTTTGTTGTCAATGGTAGCCAACTCTATCTCTTTGTTGTATACTCCTTTCTTTTTTCCTCTTGTAGGCTTTTCTTAGTCACAATAAATAACCAAATCATATTTTTATCTTATTTGTATGAGTTAGTTAGAGTTTATAGATTTTAATGGTAAAATCTCATATATTTCTCTAGTAGTAAATTTAGGCAAACATAAGGCAAATAAAAAAAGTATAAAAGAAGATCCTATAACAACTAAGATTTTAATATCCAGATATCAATCAAGGCGTTTTTTAATATCTAGATATCAACAAGGCCTTTCACTAATGAAAATGAATTTATTTGGTTGAAGATACATTTAGGATCTTATATTAGATTTTTTTTCTTAGTTATTTGTTAATTTTGTTGATGAAATATCATGTTTCTTTTATTTACTCTCCCTTGAAAGAAGTTTGCATGTCTTTTTTATGAGAGTTTGTTTGTCTTCCATCATGGAGTTAAAAAGAGTTTAAGTTTAATATTTAAAAGATCAAACTCTTTTAAAGACTCGCCAAATAACAATAAAATCGATTTGTAGTTTAATATAGCTATCAAATGAAGTGTGTTTCTTATCGATGTACCAAACGCAGCCAAGGTACTTTAAACAATTATTTTGTCAACATTATCAATGAAATTTATAGGAAAAACTCATTTTTATAACAAGATTTGTATGTAATTTTTGAATGTAATCAAGTTTATTTTTCTGTTATAAATGATACTTATTAATCATTATTAATAGAAAATTCTTTTTATTTTTTTAAAAAAGCTAATTAACCTATAAAATTTCAGGCCATTTGTAAATATTTTCCTTTTTAATCGTGATCGAAATAATAAATATCATAAGGAAATTGATCAAACAATTTCATATTAAATAATTAAATAAAAGCATAAAAAATTAAAATTCACGTCACAAAACGCAATATGCTGACTCGAGCATTTCCTGGCAATTGCCTTTCATGCAAAGGAAGAGCCCCACAATTTGAGATTATAATTACATGTTGTTTATTCACGCTATTGTTAATATTAATGCTTCTTAAATTCTCATTCCTTGATAAATAACAAAACATGGAATCATATATCTACTCGTTAAAAGTTGTTATATAATTTTCTTTTTTTAAAAAAAATGGTCCCCACACGTTGAAGTTGGAAAATTGTCTCCACAAATAGGGAGATTATGTAAGAAAACAAATTAATCAAAAACCTACATTGTGTGTAAAATTGTATACATAATCATTTTAGCAGATAATTAGTTGGTATTTCGCATTTGTGCGGGTTAAAATTATTTTTAATTTTTTTAATGATTTTTAAAGTGTAATTATATAAGTTTTTAGTAATGTTATTATTTATTATATTTATTGAATAATGCAAAGTAAAAAGTTTAGTATCAATAACATATTTGGAATAATAAATTTTGACATATTGTTTATTATTTTGAATATCATATTTAATTTGTCAATGTCTATCTATTATTTGTATACATAATAATTTGTTATTGTGAGTTATATTGAGAAAAGAATGTATAATTTGAGGTTATTGAAAAGACATATAATTATAGTATGAATCAACATAATATTGAGTCGTTAATAATCGTAGAAACACTATAAAAATATGGCAGAATAATGACAGATTTAGCATCAAAAATTTTTCGTAGTTAATTAACGACAGATTACCAAGGGATTAGCAACAGATTTGTAATAATTAGTGATGGATTTGAAATTTATCGCTAAATTTGGAGGTAAAATGGTGTCAATGTCTTTCTGATAAAATAGTAAAGAAAATATCCATAGCAAAATCTCGCAATGAAATTTTCATCACTAATTAGTAATGAAAATAAAAAATAAAAAAATTATAAAATATTATAAACTATGTTATAAATAAAAAAGTATATATAAATAATATTAAATATTACTAAAATTAATAATATAAGAGTGATAATATTAAACATAACGGATGTAATAAACTAGAATAATTTAGAAACAACTCGAATGTAGCGTAACTCAAGCAACTTGAGTATTGAAAGAGTCAAGTTCAAGTATGAAAATACTCAACTCTAAATGCTCTCGTAATTCTGGTTGGTTACATGTTTACAAAGTTGATCGACTTGGCTTGATTATAGTTCGATGCTATAATAGAGTTCAATAAATGTATAATATTAAATGATTAAATTAATAGTATTGAATTATAATATAATATATAAAATATATACATATAATAGTGTATATATAATATTAAAGGAGAATATTAAATCTAATAGTAAATTATAATATATTAAGATAGTAAAATTTTTATATTAAGAGTAAAATTTTTATATTAAGATAATAAAAATAAGATAATATAAATAAATTAAATATTAAATTACTAAAACTAATATATGTTAAGAATCAATATATAAATAATATGTATATATTAGATAAATATTATAGTATAGTAATATAATGTTTAATATTAAGAATACAATAAGATATTGATAATATATTAATAAGTAATATTATTGAATAATATATTATTAATATTATAATAATTAATTAATAATATATAAAAATAATTAATTAATTTAAAAATAATATTGATGGATTGGGCTATTTAGCGACAGTCCGGTCCATCGCTAGAGCTGGGGAGCTTCTTAGGCTAGCGGTGACCTAGCCATTCGCTGGGCTGGAAAGCTTGACTCTCTAGTTTGTAGTGACGAGCCTGGCTAGTCGCTACGTCCGTAGGCCCATAATAACCGACAGACACTTATGGATAGTAACGGCCCATGAGGGCTTCCTCCTCCACCTTCCTTTTCTTCTTTTTTTTTTTTTCTTTTTCCTTCCTTGTTTTCGTCTTCTTCTCTTTTTCCTTTCCCCTCCACCCACGACTGCATCTCTTCTGACCAACACCATCTCCTTCTCCTCTACCACAATCTCTTCCTCGTTCCAGCTCAATCCATGCCTCCACCTCCTCTAGGCATATTATTTTTATGGATTTGTTGTTCAATTTGGTGGCTTAGTTTGCTTCAGTTTGGGTTCCCTCTCTAGATTCTTGAAGATCTACAAGATATATGTTGGTTTTAATTTTTAGTATAATATTTCATTAATTTTGATTTAGGAAATTGTATTATTTTTTTATATTGTTTTGTTTTTTTTATTTATTTTGTGTTTTATTATGTTGTTTTTATTATATATATATATATATATATATATATATATATATATATATATATATATATATATATATATGTAAATTATGTTAGAAATTGTGAATTATGAAATATTAATATTTGAAAATTTATTTATATTTCATAATATTATTTAGTTTAGTTAAATAGGTTTTGTTGCAAATAATGTGAAAATTAGGAATAATATTTTATGTTTAAGGTTATTATATATAAATTTGTAATTGCTAATTATGTGATAAATAGTTGAAATGTTGAAAATATGTGAAATAAATTAGGTTTGGTGATATTTTCAATTTTTGGAGAAAAATATTGTGAATTTTTTAAATTATATGAATCCTTGAAATAGTGAATAATTAGTAAATTATTTAATTAATTAGAAAATTATTTTATCAAAAAGTTAATTTATTAGAAAATTAATTATCGTAATTAAATTTATAATAAATGAAGTTTTGATATTGTAATGAATTAAAAAATTGGCAATTAATTATTAAATTTGTAATTAATTAAGAAGAATATGAATTAACAAATTAGAAAGTAGACATTAAGTATTATTACTATTTTTTATGATAAATTTGAAAGTTAAAATTTGTTTGGAATTTATTATTAATTGTGATTAATTTTTAGTATATTATATTATTTAGTAGATTTATTAAGACATTTGAAATAATATTTATGATATTATTTTAATATTAATTAGAAAATTTAAAAGTAAAAGGATTATTTTACTATATATATTTATTTGGTATATTAATTAGAAATTAAGTTTTAATTTTATGTTCTATTATTCTTAATTATGGAATGTGATGTTCATTTAATTATTGTTACATAATATACACTAATTTGTATAAATTTAGAAAATTGTTGATCCATAATGATGAGTTGTGATGAATGGTTGTATTAGAAGTGCGTTTTATGTAGTTTTTTTTATATAGTATTGGGGTTATGGTTAGAGAAATATTAGAAGTATTTTTTTTTTTGCAGGGACGTCAATTATATACCTCATATTGAGATTTAGTAGGTTCTATTTATGTTAAAACTCTATTGAAATTTTGTTAAACTTTTAGAGGTAAACCTTAGACACTCGTTTAGTGAATTACTCATATTAAGTTTGAATAATTCACTAAATTGTTCCATAGGGCAGTTTAAAAATGCATTGTCTGAATAAACTTGCGACATGAGTATGAATTTTGGTAATATGATATTGTTTTTCATATTCTCCATGTGCATATTTTTCATATTCTCCATATGCATATTGAAATGTTTGCATATTAATGTAATATGAAACCTATGATAAAGTGTCTATCACATTTGTTTGTATATATTTTACATCATGAACTTGGAGAACTATGGAGACATGCTGTCAAAATTTATATAAATGCATTGAGATGATAAAAAATGCATTTTTGAATGGGTTAGGTTCAAACCTTGAAAATACATGAAATTGAATAAATCTTAGGCATGAGATTACAAATTTGAAACATAATGATATTTGTTTGTTGGTGATGTAATTTTAGGTACAAAACAATGAGTTTTGATCATGAGTGGATGTATTATAGGCTGATTGATTGGTTCTTAAATCCAAAATTTTTAGAGGGCATGGAAACTTTTATAATGTTTGCTTGCAACTATCTACAGTATATGGATGGAAATAAGATAAGGTGTTTATGTAATCATAGGAGGTGTAAAAAATGATGATATGATTAAGTTGAAATGGTTAAGTATCATCTAGCTAAATATAGGTTTGTGCTTGAATATTACCAATGGTCTAGACATGATGAACCGTATGTGATAGTAGATTTGAGAACATCAATTAGTGCAAAAGAAATAGACTTTCCTTCTATTGTAGATTATGAATCTCATAGCAGTTACCATGAAATGGTATTTGATGTGTTGGTCCATCATTTCATGCAAGTGATGTAGAGGAAGCACCAAATACTAAAGCCCAACATGTTTATAACATGTTGTAGGCTGTAGATAAAAAAGCACGGCCTAGATGTAGTACCCATTCACAATTTCCGCTATTGCTCGATTGTTGACTATTAAAGCAAAACATCAAATGTTTGAAAGGTGTTATGATGATATATGTTAATAAATGCGAGAGTTATTATCAGTTGATAATGTTATGATCGAGGACTTCTATAGCACGAAGAAATTGGTACAAGGAATGGGTTTATTTATAGAAAAGATTCATTGGTGTAATAATGATTGTATGCTTTACTGGGGAGAAGATAGTGAGTTGCTTAATTTTAAGTTTTATGCATTTTCGCATTATAAGCCATCTAGTATTGGAAGTTCTAAGTGAAAATCGATAGTTCCTTATAAAAAAATATATTACTTTCTACTCTCTTAAAGATTACAAAGGTTATATGCATCCAAAGCCACAACTAAATATATGAGATGACATGTCGAACATGTTGAACAAAAAGATGGTGTAAGAGGCATTACTCAGATTTAAAACGTGGAAGTATTTCGATAGGATGCATCCAACATGTGTAGCTGAATGTAGGAATGTAAGACTTGGACTTTGCACAGATAGGTTTTAACCATTCGATCAGTCATGACAACAATATTCATCTAGGCCTGTAATAGTCACTCTATAAAATTTACCTCTAAGAATGTGTATGAAAGAAGAATATATGTTTTTAACTATGGTAGTTTCAGGATCCAACAATCCAAAGGAGAAGTTAGATGTATTCTTGTAACCATCCATTACAAAGAGGAAGAAGTTGTAGGAAGTTAGGGTTCAAACCTACGATGTGTCAAAGAAGTAGAAGTTTCAACGACGTGTTGCATTGATGTGGATAATTAGTGATTTTCCTACATATTCTATGTTGTTAGGGTGGAGTACAACAGGGAAGTCGACATGTCCTTATTGCATGGACAATACATTTGCTTTTACTCTACCCAGGGGAGGGGGGGTAAGACATCGTGGTTTGACAACCACTGCAAATTTTTACCTGATGACCATCCATTTCGGAGGAACAAAACATCCTTTCTAAAAAACAGAATCATGATTGCCACTACATAACCAATATGGTCAGGAGATGAGATATTAACAAAGATAAAGGAATGAGGATTGTAGAAGGTCTCTGATATGGATGGGTATGCAGGGAATGGACTATTTTCAAAATTAAATGGCTCGATGAAATGAAACATATTCTGGGATCTTCCATATTGGAAAACCAACCTTATTAGACATTATTTAGATGTGATGCACATTGAGAACATTATTTTTGATAATGTGTTTAATACGGTGATGAATATGGAAGAAAAAACAAAAGATAATGCCAAATCAAGAGAAGACTTGAAACAGTTTTATTGAAGAACAGAATTAGATCATGATCCCATAATTGAAAAATATCCTAAAGCCTATTACACTCTTGACAAATAAGGAAAAGCGGTTGTATGTGAATGGGCTAAGGAATTGCGATTTTCAGATGGATATGTCTCAAATATGGGCAGATGTGTGGATATGCAAAAGCTTAAGTTGTTTGGACTGAAAAATCACGATTGTCATGTGTTCATGCAATGATTGATACCTATTGCATTATGAGAACTACTTCCAGCACATGTTTGGCAAGCCTTAACAGAGTTGAGCCTTTTCTTCAAGGATTTAACTTCAACTATTATATGTGTGGATGATATGAGATGAATGGAGTAAGATATTCTTATTATTTTGTGTAAGCTTGAACATATATTTTCCCCAAACTTCTTTGACTGTGTGGAATATCTCCTAATTCATCTTCCATATGAAGTGAGAATTGCAAGTCCACTTCAATATCGATGGATGTATCCATTTGAAAGGTACCTTCGAAAATTAAAAAATAACATGTGAAATAAAGCTCAAGTTGAAGGTTCGATTTGCAATGCATATTTGGTTGAAGCAATTTCAACTTTTTGTGCGCATTACTTTGAGCCCTACATTAATACATGACATCAAAAAGTCCCCTTAAATAATGACGAATGTAGAGGGGATTATGAATACTATGATGGGATGCTTAGTATATTGAAACTTGTAGGTTGCCCATTAAGGGAGTTCAAAACAAGAATGCTGACTGACAAAGCATATCATGTTGTGCACACGTACATTTTACTTAACTGTGAGAAAGTAGCACATTTTATTGAGTAAGAATTCATCTCTATTTCTATTTAACAACAATAATGTAGAATTGCACTTGTATATACTATTTTATATTTATTTTTACATATGATGTGAAGGATTTATGTGACAGGGTTACGACACAGTTACCCAACAATTGCTGACAATATACTTGATGTGTATATGGAGAATGATTTTTTTGGTTTAATTAAGATGAGTATATAAAATGCATGATAAACTTGTCATTTTCAAGTATGTGTAGCACAATCTAATGCTTAGTTGCTGAATTACTATAAATTATAGGCACATAATCGATCATATAGTGTTACCAACATTTTTATCAAGGATTTGGCAAAAGGTCCATTATGTACTATAAATTCATATCATAGATATTATGTCAACAGTTAGAAATTTCACTTTAGAGCACATGGTTCTAATAGAGAAACTAATAATTATGGGGTTTGTATAAAGGACACAAATTATAACGTTGATGAGAGTGATTATTACGATCAATTAAATCAAGTTCTGGAGTTAGAGTATCATGCACTACCCTATAAAAGAACTATTTTATTCAATTACGAGTGGTTTGATCCTAGACCAAATGTATGATAGTTCACAAGCAATACAAACTTATTGATGTGAACTATAAAAAAAGATTTAATAAGTATGAACCATTTATCCTCACGTCGCAAGCAACATAGGTTTATTATGCCATATATCCTAGCTTAAAATGAGACAAGAATGATTGGTTGGTTGGTTGTTTGTAAAATAAAAGCTAAATCTGTGGTAGAAGTTTCGAGTGGCAACAATAAACCTTTCCAAGATGATGACACAGAGATTCATGAAATCGACCTTTAGGTTTAAGATCAACAAATTAGCTTGATTAATCCAACAGGTTTATTTGTTGACATTAATAAAAGTGACAATGAGGACAATGCATCAGAAAATGAAGAATTAGATGATGATGATGGTGATGATGATAATAATGATGATGCTGATGATGATGCGAATTTACATAATGTTAATAGTGATTAGAGGCAGTGTTATCACAATTCCTTTTGTAATATTTATATTATATTGTTGAATTTAACTAAATTTCTAAACATACATTTTTATATATATTCAAAGGATGCAAGAGAATAATCGATATTGTAGGAGTTCATCAGGGTGAGATTCTACAAAAGGTACTAGTCAAGGCCAACATGATAAGTCGTCTTTCTTGTCACCTTATGTACCACTATCCGATCATCCCACTTCATCACCTCTGCCTCCACTAGTTGTAGCATAACCTGCATATTTTTTGCCTTTATCTCCTATTTCACCACTCACTGCACCTTAACAACCACCTTTCTATGATACTTTTGATTGCATTTGCAGTTGATCTTTCATCATCTCATCGACCTAGGATACATGTCGTTGCTATGTGGTATGTTGTTATATATATATATATATATATATATATATATATCTGTGCATTTTTTTCCAATTTAATCCTAGAAAATCGATGTTCTAGTCACAGTTCCTCAATTTTAAAGGAGTGTTTTGACCCTTAAGGGTATACTTGGAAGACGATGCCAGCAGACACCAAAGATTTCTACTGGACGAAGTTCAAGGTACAGTTTTAATTTTTTTTATTAATACAATTTTAATTCATGTGCTCATATTTTTTTATATTGTAGAAATATATATATATATATATTTTGGGATGCCGTTATAGAGACTATGGTTGTGATTGCATGGGTGCATACAGTTGTTAGGTCGTATTCAGATACTTTATCCTACTGGAGATGTGGTAATAGGCTAGAATGAGTCTTTGAAGATATTTGAAATTTGTAAAAGCAGAAATTAGATGCATCAAAATTTCAAGTGTATTTTGCCTAAACTTCCGGGAACATATGCACAGAGTCTGTTGGTGTTGGTATTGGTCTGTGTTGCCATATAACTGATTTTAGATAATTCCTTGGGCACTCCATGGATTTGGTTAGTTTATTTACTTATTTTTTCAATTTAATTATGAAATGTTTCAACTAATGGGATAAATTTTTGTTTCAGGAAAATGAATTGAAATGTCTAACCACAAATTATGAGGTTTTCAAGAAGATATATATATTAAGAAGAGTGACAATCAATTCATTGATAAAAAATCACTAGACACCAATGTGAGTTAAATAAAAATTAGTGCACTATTTTTCATTATTATTATTATTATAATAACATCAATTATCATTCATAATCATTATTCATATTTATTAGGTTTTGGTGCAAAATCGTATTGTTGATGCTACTTCACAAATACCAGAGGGTTTTGTGGAAACTCAAGTTGTCAACATTGACAAGGTGTATGGATGTTGTTAGAGCATACAAGAAGAGCATGGTGTACAGACTTGGCTCTAAGGCGACATCTAGTCGTCCTCCTTCTTGTGCAAACTCTTACTCGGCCACATCACATATGACTCTAAATCTTGAATTGGTGTCACGTATTAGGATGCAAGTTTGAGACAAGGCTATGCAAGCTTCGAGAAGAGCTTCAAGGCGAGCTTCGAGAAGAGATTTAAGGCGAGCTTCGAGATGCGTTGCAGATTCAATTTTAGCATGAGTTTGACAAGCGGATTGTCATGCAACAGAGCATGCAGTAGACGCTAACTTCTATGTTAGCTAACATGAATTATCAAATTTCACTAGCATCAACTTCGCATCCAGAGGACGACTATTTTATGGAGCCAGATGATCAAGATGGACATGATTAGGTTTTTTCTTTCATATGTATGTATCTTATATGTACAATGTTGACATAATATAATTTATTTTAATTTTAATAAATGAATATTTTTTATATATATTGTGTTCCTTTTAATATTAATTTATAATATGATTTCAAATATAAATACAAATAAAAAAATAATAATATAATTTTTAATATAAAAAATATTAAAAAAAATTCTAGTGATAAATTAGCAAGGGATTACCGACAGAACATGAATAGAATTGCGATAGAAAAAACGTGAAAAGTCTACTGCATTAGCAACCGAATAGCGGCAAAAATTTCCGTAACTAAGATTAGTGAGAGAATATCGACAAAAATTTTCATCACTAAGTTTAGCGATGGAATAGTGATAAAAAAATTTTGTCGCTATTCCTTCGCAAATCTTAGCTATGGACTGAATTTTCATTGCTAAACCTTGGTGAGGACCAGTTTAGCGACGATGTTCATCACTGAGCAATCTTAGTGAAGGAATCCGTCTCTTTAGCAATAGAAAATTTCATCACTAAACAAACATATTTTTGTAGTAAAATTTTAAGAAAAAATACTAAGACAAAAAAAAAAAAGTCATGTGTTAAGCGAAATTCAATTGATGTGAATAATTGTCATTAAAAGAGTTAGAGTTGAGAGTAATATGTAAAATCTTATCAAATAAGTTGAATAAAGTTAACCATAATTTATCACATCGATATATACAAAGTTAAATTTAATAGATTTCGCCACATCAACATTTTTACTTTGACTTTATATATATATAATAGATTAGTTGCAATTTTATGATAACTATTTTTGAGTTTTCATATTGTTCAAACTATCAACTCATTAATGAATACCAATTACTTTAATTTTCAATATTGTGTCTTACTCTATTGTAAATGAGGGAGACAAGCTTTGATTAACAACCTAATAATAATAATAATAATAATAATAATAATAATAATTATTATTATTATTATTATTATTATTATTATTATTATCTCAATGTTATTAGATAAGTTAGACATCTCTTATATAGTATAAAATATTTCTTTGATGTAAATTTAGATTTTTAAAGTGTGCAGCTAGGGATAATAAATATTTTTAAATATAATTCAAAAAATATTTAAATTTTAGAATATAAACTCTCACTTTATATAACAAGAAGCTCTCACGATTATTGTGCAAAATTAATAAATTCATATAATTGAATTATATTTATAAAGAAAATTGACACTTGTTTACCAGATTAAAATCAAATTAAAAATCTATAAAATTAAAAATTTTAAATTAAATAAATATTAGAAGAAATTCTTAGTTTGAGTCCACTTTTGTGTATTTCCATTTACATCAAGCATGCATATTTTTTGTTGTTTCATTTTTTGTTTTAGAGATTTTTTTTCATATTATACCTATGTTATATTCAAATTAGGAAGTTAGAATTTTAATTTAGCTGCAAAACTATTATTGAAGTGTTTTTTAAAATTAATTTACATTAAAATTAATTAATTTAGTTGGACACATGACAAAATTTAGATTTCCTTGAATTTTATAATTAGATTCTTGAATATTCTTTTTAGAATATTAGAATCATATTATAAAATACCCAAAAATTGAATAAAATATTTATTTAATTAATAGCGTACGATATTAACCAGTACCTGAGGAATGCGGGCTCATATTGTCCGAAACACATTACCCAAGCCAAACCTGCCGACCAAAAACCTTTCCACTTTTCTTTTTGCCGCTCACATTTATGTCCTCTATATAAACCTCACTCTCTTCTCTGCGCTGCCCATTAGCTGTCTTCCTTTCCGCTCATAACAGAAATTGCTATCTTCCTCTTCTTATTCCGCTTCCCCTGTTTCTTGTGCCCTGTTTTTCACTTCTTAGTTCAAGAATCTGAGTACCCATATCCCAGAAATGGATCTTTCGCCATCTAAGCCCACGAAACAGCAGCAACTTGGACAGCAAACTCTTCCTCCTGAGAGAGGACAAGTAAAGAAGAGGATATTCAAGACTGTAATCAATATCTTGTCTTCTTTTTGTAATAAACGCCGAAAGCACAATAATGGGGGATGCGTTTTTACTACCTCAAATTCGTGTACTCCAGCGGCGGTTTCTAGTGGGTATAACTCAGATATTCCATCTTAGTCTTGATCTTTCACACCTCCTACGTCTTAATTGAATAGGGTTGAACTTGGGATTGCTTGTTGTATTATGTGTGGTGTTAACTATAATTATAGTCTATAGTTTTGTGATCCAATTTAGCTTTATTCAGCTTATATATATATATATATATATATATATATATATA